>MCJB01048101.1:79678-93400 GCA_002018475.1 Nicotiana obtusifolia
GGGGGGGGTTAGGGGGTTATATACCAGAATATACTATACTTTGAGTACCAGCAGTGTGTATTCTCAAAGCAACTCTCATGCATCCTACCTAACAATGTTACTTTTTGGTAAGTGTATGGTTCATCTGTTTTGATACATTAATTTATCTACAAGATTGATATGCATTTACTTTTTAAGAGACGAAGTCACGATTTAAATTTATATGGATTTTAAATTTGCTATTAGTTACTCATAATTTATTTTATTAATTAAATTTATAACTAAATATTTATATATATTTAATAAATTTTCTAATACAAATATAAAATCTAAGCAAAAACTATTTTTGATAAGATTTCCCAAAAAGTAAGAATTATTTGTTTTATAATTGTAATTTTACCATCATAGTGTGTAAAGTTCAGTTATTTTCATATAATAAAAATAATAATTTCGTAACTTTATTGATATAAAATTCCGTGACCATATGTATTTATCTTTTTACTTGTTT
This sequence comes from Nicotiana obtusifolia, assembly GCA_002018475.1. Classification (NCBI taxonomy): domain Eukaryota; kingdom Viridiplantae; phylum Streptophyta; class Magnoliopsida; order Solanales; family Solanaceae; genus Nicotiana; species Nicotiana obtusifolia. Next base: position 80,166 of record MCJB01048101.1, read on the forward strand.
CATTCTTCTATCTCATCTCTTATTTTCTTTAATACGAATATCTTTTTTGTCTTTTTTTTGTTAACAAGTAATTTATTTTCATTGTTCCGTATTATTTTTGTTGTGACTTGAAACCGAAAAATCGAATCGAACACGAATAAACTGAATTGAACTGGAGTTATTATGGTTCAGTTTTGGTTATTAAAATTAAAAATTCAAAACCGAATAAACCAAATTAAAATTCTATAAAACCGAACCGAACCGACCGATACTCACTCCTATCCTAATTACACAAAGTTTTCGAAAGGAAATGGAGTAAATGGGCCATGCAAATACGTCTATAAGAGTGTCCCATGGGTCAAGTGCCCAATGCAAAAAATTGCATGAATATGGTACTTTTTGGGTAATCTTTTAACTTTTTACCATTGCTTCGCGTGCTCCATAAATAGAACTTCACCAATAATAATAACATATTTAATATATTTTTACATGTAAGGTCTTGAGAGGATAGTGTGTATGTAAATTTTATCCCTACCTTATGACACAATTTCAAGGTAAAAATTTAAAAGCATTAGCCATAAGACAAGCAAGGAGCAACACTTGCTAAACTTGAATTTTTATCAACGGGACGAATAGAGATAAAAATTCTACACCATTCACTTTGAAGGCTATTTGTATATTTAGCCCCATATAAATTATAATGGTCCCTATCTTAGGTGGAGCTAAAGGGCGGGGCCGTAAAATCACACACACCGTATATATACAGTTAATTTTTTTTTTATGTATATATCATAAATGTTGAATCTCTAGGTAAAACAATTATACCCCTGCCACTGCATGAATGGCTTTGTCCAATTTTCAATAAATGATATTTATTGAAAATTTTCCTTAATGATATTTATTGAGAATTTGGGAAATGGTTACTTAATGATAACAGTAACTTTCCTTCATTTGCAATAATAAACAACTAAAAAGGAAAATTTATTTTAGTATACTAGACCAGTAAGAAAAAATGGAAGGTAAGGTAAGGTAAGGTTTAGCTCGATATGTTGCTTAGGCTATGCCTTTGGATAAAGACCAACGGCTATTAGATTATATGCCCTCGTGAGACACTATTGCCGGCAGCTACACCATGACTCCTCTACATGAGACTGCTACAGAGGCAATGTGAGGCGCAGAGGAGTAATTATATAGCCAAGGCAAATAGGCGACACTACTCGAGTTATTGCTCCCCTTACTTGTACTTGTCCTTTTTGTGGACTGTTTTCGCTTTTTATAAAAAAAAAAAAAAAAGTAAGAAAAAATGGAAGGAGTATTTTTAAAAAGTTTTCTCAAAATTCTCCCTAATCATACTTTGCCCAAATGTTTATCTTCTAGACCATACCATATAAACTTTTAAAAGATGACACATTTTTAAAAACTGTTCAAGTGGAAACCAGCTATTTCCCACACTAGATTGCATAGTTGCTGTTTCTTGTCAAAACTTTCCTAAAACATGTCCGAAAATAATTAATTAGGATTTATTGTTAAGTGGTCCGATATTTTCTCTCAGTTCCTGGAAAAAAAATATCAAATGTTTCTTTGTCTGCTGATCATTGCTAATGTGTACATCAAAATCTTTTAACTAACAGGAGCCCTTCTTGAACAAATATTTTTTTATAGAAAAATAGTAATGGAGAGTGAATTAGTTGAATTTGAAGACTTGATTTTACCAAAGATGATGAGAACGTACTCTTTTCAAGTTAAGTGCAATATGCCTTGAATTTGAATGAAGATTTCTTTTGTAACTAACATAATTTTATTAATCACCAAATAAAAGATTTACAATCCCATAGTTAAGTTCACACAGCTAGCTATCTAATCAAATGACTAAAGGAGACTACACAAGACTCCCAACTAAGCTCATACATCTATTTACTAAAGAAATGATAGGATGAAAAAGATATATTCAAAACTGGAGACTATGCAGATAGGTCATGGATCAAGGTAGCACTCGAGCACTGTATATATAAGCTATCTTTTTCGCAATAAGTTCTCACGATACTATATTGGGAATAGTCGAGATAGCTCAGTTAGTAGAGCAGAGGACTGAAAATCCTCGTGTCACCGGTTCAAATCTGATTCCTGGCACATGATTAATTTATATGGGTCTCTGCTTCTTTGTTCAAAAACTTTGAGATTTCTCTCAATCCAAATATGATACACAACTTCTGTAAATACCATCTTGAATATTTGTGCCTGCTGAGATTTCCCTTTGGAGCATGTGATGATCCACTGGTTATGCTGCTGCAATCTACGGCTCCGGGGCATTGCATTTGCAGCCACTGAAACAGCTAGTTCCAAACATTTTTGGTGTACTCACACTTCATAAACAAATATTCTCTATTTTCCTCCTGCAATTGCGAAAGTACACATCGTGTATCCATATTGAGTCCCCATTTACAACCTATTAGAGGTTAATAGCTCTCTATGCATCATGAGCCACATTATGAATTTAGCTTTTGGTCATGCTGCATTTCTAAATAGTAAACTTTTCCATTCCACTCAAATGTAATTACCAAGTGGAGTTAGATATATTTGCCTAATTAAGCATTGTATATAGTGTTGATTCTCTAGAATTTCCTTGGCCTCAAACACTTTCCTAACCATCCAACAAGCTTGTTGTGGTGTTGTTTAGTTGGTGAGCTACTGCCCGTTGATATAGTATGTGTGAATCCATTAAATCCACGGTTTGTCCTGTTTATGTGCCAAATCCCAGCAAGTTTTGGCTATTGCTACACGATTCCAAAGCCTCAAGTTGGTGAGATTAAGTCCACCCCCAGCTTTAGACAGACAAATTCTACCCCATGCAACCAATACTTTTTTAGTAATCACATTGACACCTGACCAGATATATGATCTGCGTAGTCTTATAATTTGCTTAATTACATTGGTAGGTATCACGAACAGCTGAGTCCAGAAAGCCTAGATACCAAACAGCACACTTTGGACTAACTGCACTCCAAGGACAATGTCTTTGAAGTCCAAGAGGTGATCCTTGCGGTCATTTTATCTACAAGGGGTTGCCGCTGCAAGATAATGAGCTTCTTTGTAGGCAATACAACACCAAGATACTTGAAGGGCAATTCCCCAGCTGTGAATCCAAGGTGTTTCAATATCTGTTTCCTATGCTCGTGTAGGAACTCCATCAAAATAGACTTCACTTTTTTTCATGTTAGCCTACAGTCCATAAACCTAAGTGAATTGCAAAAACTTTTATTGTATTGCCTCTAGCAAAAAGTAATAGATCATCAGCAAAGCTAAGGTGTATTATCCCAAACTTGGCACACCTAAGGTGATATTTGATTTCTCTAACTGACTTGAGACCATTAGGATTTCTGCTCAGGAGTACTGTTACATTAGTTTGCTCCTTATGTTTCTCAGTAGCAACGTTTGCTACGGTGGGCTCAATTCTATCTGTAAAATTAATCTGCTTCTTAGGATTCTCAGTGTTTACCCTGAGATACGGGTAATAATTGAATTTATACGTGATATTAAGGATATGCGAAATGATTTGACACAATGTAAAGTGCAACAATGAGTAAAGATATACTTAAATAAATAAGATAGTAGCCAGACCATTGAGGTTGAGTGAATTTTCCGTGATAGAGTAATTTGCAGTGAAAAATAAATAACTTAGCCAAGAGATGGGTATAAATCGAGAATGAGTATTGTTGATAATGTATCTGTGTGCCTCTACAATAAAACTAAGTGCCCCTTTATATGAAAGAGGGGAGTTCCACGTATGGTAAAAGACTTAATTACAGGGTGAATAATCTCTAAAAATATTGGTCTAATGTCTCTGAAGATTTGGGGCGCGATTCCCGCCGAGATAACTGTATATCACGAGATTTCCGGCCTTTCTGTTACACGAAACTGATACTTTTACCATAAGATACCTTTACCCAAGCCGGTCTCGACCGCCTTGTTCCCACTGCTCTGGCTCCAATCCGACGATATCCGACCTCGAGCTTTTCCTTCGTGAAATGTTGGTTTCGATTCAAAGCAGTCCGACCCCGGTACACTCAGTAAAAATTTTTGCACCTGTGGGTTCATTTCTATCTATACACTGTGCATTTTCCCCTTCCTTTGCTAAGTCGTTGCCGTTAATACTCTGCTTAGGGTTAGCCATGGTTACTATTCCATTGGATTTCTCACCAGATCTAGCTACATCAGTATTATCAGCTTGCCCTGCTATTACCGATGCACTAAGGTTCCATTTCCTGCTCACTCTAATGGTAATTGAAGATGATCCTCCTTCACTCATAATCATCTCCGTCATTTGCTGCTCCAATGGTATCGTTTCTAGTAATTAAGATGGAAATATTTCTAGCTTGAGAACTATTGCTCACTGAGCTGTCGAAAACAATAATAAGTGACTTTTTGGCCTTTCTCGTCCGTGGCCTCGACTTCTCCCCATGGCAGCCACGCCAACGTACGTTAGCTAACATGCGCTGAGAGCATGAGAGAGATATTAATAATTCCTTAAAGACTTTTATAAACCTATAATTTGAATTTGAATGAAGATGTGCAATACCATAAAAATAATATTTTTCAAGTATATAAGAATTCTATGTGCTATAACGATCACGTTTTACTAACGGAAAGTTCTTCATCGCTTGATGGAAGATTAGCGCAAAACAAATTATTTAAAGAAAGAAACAACAGCACATATTGGAATGTGTGTCCTGTCAAATACATGTCTTGTCCAAATCCTTTAGTAAATGTCCATGATATATTTCTTTCATTGAATTAATTTTTTATATGTCATGTGTAGGTCACAGGCTCGAGCTAGTGAAAGCAGTCGTTAATGCTTGCATTATGATAGATTCTATATTGTATCCCTTGAAATAGATTCAGTTCTTCCTCAAACCCTGTATTAACGCGAAATATCTTGTGCACGGGACTACCATAACCTCTTATTATACTACTAAAGATAAAAGATTTTTGTATACATATGGTACGATATGATTAATCATGGGTATTGGGAAATCACCAAAGAGTATCTGTCAAAAATAAGGATCCAATCTTATGATGTGAGTGAGATGTCAAATTTACATGTTTAAGTTGATCCATCAAAGGCTAGCTATCTCTTGGCAAATCAAGCAGACAATTGAAAGATTGACACAAATGGTGCTATCATTACATTACTTGTATGTAAAGTGAATAGTCATCTGGCAAACTAATATATATTCTGATTTTATTGTACTAATTACACAAAAATAATGGAGTACTATAAATGTATTTAAGAATCTTAACCTCATACACAAAAATTTGTTTGATTTTTAATATCATAGTTACATCTCCTTTGATCCTTTAATTTCTTTCCAGTGTAATAAGAGAATAGAATTCAAAATTATAAAAATAGAAAAAACTCATATTACAAAATATTTATCTAAATTATTTGCTAAATGGCTATCATCCACTTAACTTTTTTGTTTTTGGAGTAGACAAACTAACAAGGGAAAGACACCATATCCTAGCACACTTGCAAATGTTGGAGTAGTGATCAAAATATAACAAACAAAAAGAGCACTTTTTACAATGTTGGAGTAGTGATTGAAATATAACAAAGAAAAAGAGCACTTTTTACACTTCCTTCCATTTCCAATTAGTTGTCATGTTGGGGTCTTGTTCTTTTCCATGCAATTAGAACAGAATGGAGTCCCCTTTTCATGACAACAGTTTTGTCCCCCCCCCCACCCCCACCCCATGCCCNCCCCATGCCCCCTTCTTCGCCTCCAATCCCAATAAAATGAATCCTGAAATATTAAGCTTTATCAAGATCTTTCATTTTTTTTCTTTTTGATTTTATATATTTGGTGTCCGGTATTCGTATCGAAAATAGTCTTTTTACCTTCACAAAGAAAGAATAAAGTTTACATATATATTACTCATCTCATATTCTATAATGTGAAAATATACTGACATATTATTATTGTTGTTGTCCAAAAATCCTATATTACGAAATCAATTCTCTAACAAAAATAACTTTATACTCTAAGTTCGAATCTGAAACCTCTTATTTAAAATGAAAGAATACTTTCCAATATACTATAACCCTAGTTGGCTAGCAAGACCCTCCTATCAATCATATGTGCCCACTTTCATTAAAAAGAACAAAATATATTAATTGAAGAGAGCTCTATGTCTCAATAAAATATACCATGTTCAAGAAACTCTTTTTATGGTCCCCCAGACTTTGACCTTCTTCTTTGTATTTATATATATTAAACCACTTCCAATTGTTATCACTCACCATTCTAACTCTAATACATATCTTGAAGATTTTGAAGTAGAAACAAACAGAAACTCACTGCTTCACCTATATATTCCTTGAGAGATTTCCAATTCTGTCAGCTTTAACTATTCATTCTCATTGTCTGAAAATCTCTGTGGGCTTTATACTATTCTTGAGATGAGACAAGTTCTACTAGTTTTATTTTTACTTTTATCTACTCTTGCCCATGAAACACAAGGTAGACACTTGAAGAAAGGACATCTCTCAGCTACAATTCATAAGTTAAAGGTGAGAATACAACTCTTTATTTTGGAATTTTACTATACATGATTATTTATTGAATTCGATAATTATCTCATCTAAAAGTTTAAATTCGAGGACCTTTAGTACTGTACTCTAACCCCGAACCAGCAGCAGCCTTCGCCCCAAGCAAGACCGCCCTTGTCCCTTTCCTTTCTCCATTCTGCCTCCTTCTTTGCTTTGTTCCAATAGAGTCTAAGGCAAAGTAGTTCGCATGCCTACTTAACGAAAGGGAATGAACAACCTTTCATTTATGGGTTTATGGATTTGATTCAGTCAGCCTCGCGACATAATCAGAGTAAAGCTTTGGTTACTGGCAAACGCTTCTCCTGATGTATTGATCTAATTCCTTTTTACGAGTCAAACACTTGAAATGTATCTTTTTGCTTTAATATTAGAGTGACGATGAGATTTGAATTCAAGACCTCTTGCCTGCACTAATAATATAATTGTATCATGTCTTAACTATATATTTTTTCTTTCAACCATGCAGGAAAAAGCTTTGATTGGAAATAATAATGGAGTTTTTGTGGAAGTTAATACTCTTTGCAAAGCTGACCATTGTTCATCATCAGGTACCATGATAAGAAGACTTTCAAGAGTAGCCAAGAAATCACACCATTGGTTACCAAGTATTCATGAAGATTATTATGGGCCAAGAAGACATAGACCTAGACACCATTAATTTACTAAAATATAATACTTATTACTTTCTACTAGGTAGCATATTTCCCATTTTTTGTTTTCTTGAGAAATTACTTGATTCTAAGTGTTCTTTTTCTCTCTTTTTTCTTTTGCTAGAATTAATAGGTGGATTTCAACAAGATTGAAATCCATGTCCATGTATTCTATAACATCAAGTTTGTAGCTTCTTCCTAACATTAATCTTAACTTGTTCAAATTGCTTTTCCAATTTGAATGAATTTTTATTGTAGTTGTTGATCTGAGTGGCACATGATCTACTGTTTACAGGAAGAAATAGGAATCTTGTGACAAAAACCACCTCTACTTCTAGTTCTACCACAACAGGAATAAAGGTAGGTTTTCACTTAAGAAACTATTAAAACTAATATAAAATGAGTTTAAGTTATATATATAGTAAGTCTAAAGAATTTTTCATGCTATTGAGTAATTAAAAAATATTTACAGGTAAGACTCGTGAGATTTGTATTCTTGATATACCAAAAAGGAAAGAAGGAGTTGCGACAATATACATAAATGCTGCCCTTCTTTTAGGATCAGAAAGATTTTGTACTTAAAAGTATAATATGTATACTTTTACACTATTGACTGATGATTATTGAGTCATAATCCTTGGGGTGGTTTGTTTGGTTGGGTGGGGGTGGGGTGGGGGGTTTAAGTAGCCTTTTTAACCTGTAAAGTAATAGCTGCAAAGTATCAAGGCCATATTAAGATTGTTAACTGACCATGATAAGAATAAATCTTTAGTATAAACAACAAATCTATTTAGTGTCTGAATTATGACGCGTATATTGAATACATAATTAAATAAATAAATTATATTTTCTCTAACAATTTAAAATTTTAGATGTGACTGTCATACATTACATATCATGTTTAAGTTCGAGTCATAATGTCATCCATTATCAAAAAAAAAAAGAAATTTTAACTTGTTTGACCCCGAAAAAAGAATCAAGTAAGCACAAGAAGAAGTTAAAAGTGCTCTTTCTAATACTTAAGCTTTTAAATAAGTGATTGCATAAACAAAAATTTAAAAGCACTCAACCATCACTAAACACAATATCGTTGTTAATCTCACAGTGTTATTTTATCTAAGTATCATTTTATCTAAGTTAAGTATAGTTTAGTTATACAACAACAACAAGATACCCAATATGTTATATTTCTGTAGTGTGGGATTTAAGAAGGATAATGTGTATGAAGATCTAACCCCTACCTTTCGCGAAGATAGAAAGTTAGTTTTCAATGAACCATCGGCTCAAAGGGGTAATGTGTGTGCAGACCTTACACACACATTGAACTTGTGAAGAACTTGTTATAACCGGACGGATGGAGAAAGTCATAAAATCATTTAAGAAAGGCAAAATGCATAGTTTACCCATCAACCTTTTAGTCAAATCCCTATTACACACCCAATAAATTCAAGTAAATCTTTACATATCTAACATTTCCAAGTGTATCCATAGTTGACCAGGACTTTGTACGTGTAAAACGCCAACATAAAAGTGCGTGGAAGTCTTTATTAAAAAGTAGCTGACAATTACCAACGGTCCAAAATCGATCTTAACGGCTCTTTTGGACCTTAAATTAAAACGGGTCTTCAAGACCCAACTCGTTACGTATTTTTCTTCTCAGATATTGCAGCCCTTGATTTTTCTCTTCTCTGCCATTAGCTTCAAAGCTTTTTTTTCTTCTTCTTCCTCAATCTTCTTTTTCTTGTATAATTCATCGTTAAATTAGAGTGTATTTGTCAATCTTGAACCCTTTCTTTGAGTTTTCGCCTAAAATTGAAAATCTTAGGATTGTCGTCTAATGTTTAATTCTAAGCATATTTGTCGTTGTGGTGAAAAAGTTGTGCTTGTAATTTCATGGAGCATCGATAATCCCGATCGTCGTTTTATGGATATAGATTCTATGAGGTAAGCTTAGTATTCAAAATTTGATTTAATTATTTTTTTTGAGTTTTTAACACTGAAATCTTCTTATTTTCAGAAGGATCGTGATACGGGGTGTAAATTTTTTGTATGGTTTGATCCTCCTACTCCAGAGTACTTAAAAAGTGTTATCTTGGGACTGCTTAAAAAGAAAGAGTCACCTAAAAGTAAGAGAGAGAACTTGTTATAATTGCACTGATAGAGAAAGTAATAAAATCATTTAAGAAAGTATAATTAAGATTTTCTATGATCAAACCTTTTAACCAACAAAAGAATTTATTATTTCCTTGTCTAGAAGCTGTCGTCATTAATTAAGCTCACTTCATGTAATGACACGATAGGCCATCTTTAAGTTTGGTATTCATTTCTATATTCTGAGACCGCAAATAGCACCGTTCAACTTTTCTTGATTTGCGTGGGCAGACCGTATAATTCTTCGAAAAAAATTTATGTGAAAAATTAATTAAAATGTGACATAGTGCTTTAAAACACACATAAGTTGACTTCGGTCAATATTTTAAGCAAACGGACCCGGATTATTATTTTGACAGCTTCTGTAGGTCCGTATTGTAATATGGGACTTGGGCGTATGCCCAGAATTTAATTTGGAGGTCCCTAGCTTGAGATATCGTCATTTATTGAAATTTTGAAGTTTGAAAGCTTAAAGATTTCAAAGTTTGATCGTGAATTTGACTTTATCGATATCGGACTCAGATTGAGATTTCGAGAGTTGGAATAGCTCCGTTATGTCATTTATGACTTGTGCGCCAAATTTGGAATCATTCCGGATTCATTTAATACGTTTCAGTACTGGTTTCGTAAAGTGAAACGTTTGAAACTCATAAGTCTGATGCGAGGTGTGAATTGTAGTATCGACGTTGTGTGGCATGATTTGAGACCTCGAGTAGGTCCGTGTTATGTTACGGGACTGGTTGGTATAATTGGACGGGGTCCCGAGAGGCTCAGGTGAATTTCGGACGAGGTTTGAATCGTTTAGAGCTTGTTGAGTAAAGCTAGTTCTGGGTAGAACCTGGTGTAATCGCACCTGCGGAATTTTGACCGCAGGTGCGTGGCCGCTTTTGCGGAATTTTGGTCCCTTCTGTGACGATGGCACCGGCCATTTCCCGGCCGCTTTTGCGGTGCCCTTCATGCAGGAGCAATGCGCTTCTGGTGCTGACAAACCGCAAATGCGAAGGTCTCGCTTTTGCGGCTTCATTTGCACTTTTGCGCAGTCGAATGCGACGTGAAGTTCTGCAGATGCGGTCCTTTGCCTGGCAGCCTGGAATTGCAATTGCAAGATTTTGCGGGCAAATGCGAGCTCGCAGATGCGAAAATACTGGACAGAATACATAAAATCGAGTGTTAGCCATTTTTACGCATTTTTTAGTTTTGAGCCTCAGATTTGGGAAATTTCAAAGGGGTTTTTCACGACTTTGACTTGGCTAGGTGTTCTATATCCAGAAGTGATTATATTTCATAAATCCATGCTTATATTCCTTGTTTATTTCGGATTTAGATTGAAGAAATTGGAATTTTTGTAAAACTTCTAGAAACGAAAATTTAGGATTTGAAAGACAATCAGATGTCGGAATCGATAATTTTAGTATGGTTGAACTCGTATTGGAACGGGTGTCCGGATTCCGTAATTGTTCATTGGGTTCCGAAAAGTGGGCCCCATATTACTTTTGGTTGACTTTTCCGAAAATGACTTAAATTAAGTCTCTTTCGAATTGTGAATAATTTCTAAAGCTCAAATTGAATTGTTGATAAATAATTTGCTAGGTTTGATTGGTTTGGAGACTAATTCGAAAGGAAAAGCTTTGGTCGAGTGGTCACTTGAAATTGCAAAACAAGGTAAGTGGCATGGTTAACCTTGACTTGAGGGAATAGAACCCTTGAATTATTTGTTACGTGAATTTCATGTGTAACGACGTATAGGTGAGGTGACGAGTGCCTATACGTCATCAAATTGATCGTTTGCATATTCATATGAAAATCATAAATTATTTTAAATCATGGATTAATTATTATATTAATTACTTCTCTCATATTCCTTGTCCAATATTATATCTTGAATTTTTGCTATAGATGCTTATTTGACTTATGTTTCTTAATTGCTACTTGACATTTAGCATATTAAATATTAATTGCCTATTTCCTCCATGATTTTCACAATTAAATTGCTACTTGTCATTATTTGTTTCCTAAATAAATCATAATTATTGTATGCTTTGTTGCCTAAAAATTTCTTATTAAATGTGTTAATTTTGGAGTATTTTTACATTCAAGTATTGTTAAATTATATTGTTGGAGCGGGTTGCATACCGGAACGAATTTTATTTTATGTTTATATTGTTAGAGCGGGTTGCACACCGCAATAGAATTTAATTGAAAGATTATATTATTGGATCGGGTTGCACGCTGCACCAGATTTTATTCTAAGTTTATGTTGTTGGAGCGGGTCGCACGCTGCAACAAAAATTAATTAAAGGATTATATTGTTGGAACAGGTTGCATGCCGCAACGGAAATGGTAAAAGAAATGATTGGCTATGACTGTTGAATTAGGTTCGGCACTTACAGAGTACATGGGATCAGTTGTACTCATAGTACACTCTGCACTTCTTGTGCAAATACCGGAGTTGGTCCAAGTGGCGTACTGTAGATTTGCTCGGATCGGCATTCGCAGCTCTGAAGTCCCCTTCTACTTTATCTTAGCTGTGTGCTTTCTTTCAGACAGCTTTATTTTATTCAGACCCTTGTTTGTATTATTCTAGAAGTTCGTGCACTTGTGACTCCAGTTCTGGAATTGTATTTAGACGTCGTTATCATTTTGGTTTGTTCATTTAAATTAAGATATTATTTTGGTTGTTGGTTTCCTTATTATTTAAGTAAGATGAATTGATAAAAATTTTATTATTTTAATGCTGGTTTGCGTAGCAAGTGAAATGTTAGGCGCCATCACGATCCCGAAGGTGTGAATTTCGGGATAGTGACACTCCATATCCAAGCATATATTCTGTCATTTCCTACTATGTAAGCTACTTTAACATTATTAGTTTTTTCATTCACAAGCATGACTATTTTGGACAAAATAACCATTATATTAGGTAGTTTTACAGTATAATTTTTTTTTGGTTTTCACTCGGTGTTCGATATTAGTACGGGACTTCGATTAATCCGAATTCGCGGGACATTAGAAGTAAAGCGCTCCCTATCAAAGACAACTTTATATTCAGGACTCGAACCCAAAATCTCTAATTAAGAATGTAAAAGTATTTACCACCCACCATAACCCTTATTAGTTTATAGTATAGAAAGACACCATAGAATCTATGAAAGAAAACCTATAAGCCAAAAAGGCCACAAAAGAAATAAATCATATAGTAACTTCTTTTGGTTTGATATTCCAGATTTAATATTTTTGCTTTAGATACCCAAATTAATTGGACAAAATTAGGCCACGCCAAGTTCCATCAACTGCATTTTCCACCATTCACCATAGTGTATACAACAAAAAAAGAAAAGAAGAAGAGATTCCTGTAGAATTTAATAGGACTCACTAAAATCCCATAGCCATATGGAATTTCCTTAATTTGTCTTTTGAATCCTAATATGATTTTTTCCCTTCAAATGAGATGCACTAGTAAATAAGTCAATCTGGTTACAAAAGTAAACAACAAATATCTAATCCATTTAGTTATATTCTTGTAAAAAGATTTCCCCCTTTTTTTCTTTTTTCTTTTTTCTTTTTTCTGGATTTTTTGGGGAGAGGAGGGGAGATACCTTCTCCAAAAGAATTTAAAAATAAAAATAAAAAATCACCTAGTTATACCTCAAGTCTATATCATCGATTAAGGCGTGCAGGCCTGCCCTTTTAGTAGGTGATTCACTACCGAAGTGAAGAAAAGGCTGAATCAATCAAAGGGAGTACTACGAGTCCTCTGTCCCACGCATTTAACCAGCTCGCGTGGTTCATCGGTTCCACCGACTAGACCAAAAAAGTGATTCAGTCGATACAGAGGTGCGCTTGAAGTGGGG
>MCJB01048101.1:93420-114062 GCA_002018475.1 Nicotiana obtusifolia
GGGGGGGGGGGGGGGTGTGCTGTCCCTATTGGGCTGCGTCCTTCACCATAAGGCCCCACCGTCGGGCATAAGCGCCCTCTAAGATTAATAAGAATTTATAAATTTTAAATTCACAAACCCCAAAAATAATAAAAAGAAAAAGTGAAGAAAAATTATAATTTCAAGATTAACAAATGGTAACATTATATCAAAGATACATTGATTTGTCTTATAAGAATGAATCAATAAGTTGTCTAACTTTTTGTTGCTAGTGCTTTTATGACCATGCGCAATTCTTGATTTGTGTGGCTATTGATTCTCGTAGGTTTTGTGGTATGGGGAGCACAAGACAAGATAATACTAATTAACTAACCCCTCCACAGAAAATAAAAATAAAAATAAACAATAATTTTTTATTCTAATTTATGTGATAATATTTGATTAAGTACGGTATAAAAAAATATTGTTTGGTTCGGAGGAGATTACAGAAATAATGTCACACAATATGAATTCAACAAATGAAGTAATAGAGTTTGATGCAAGAAGGCCAACAACAAATATATCTCGATCTTAAATAAGTTCAGATTGATTATATGAATTCTGATCGCGTTTCTTCGTTTAATCTCAATTTAAATTATTGTCATATCAAATAAAAATAAAAGTGAAAATATGTTAAATTTTAATAAATAATAATAATAAGAGGAAATAAAAACCATTAAAAAGTTCTCTATGTTTTTAACGGAAAATAACTCTTTGCCGAGGTTAAAGTACTCCTAGAAAAGCAATAGGTTCAAAAACAACGTACAAGGCTAAAACATATTCTCGACTAGTAGATATAACTTATATGGATCTTTTTTAATTATGCCTTATCTTTAACTCAATATGCATTGATTTCAAGAAATTATACGGTCTATTCAAACAACTTTCTTCTATGTAATTTTAAATTTATCTCATTCTCTTTTAATACCTTCACTCACTATAGTTTCACACATATGAAACAGTACATTTGTAGGTCGACATAGGATATGTCAAATCATGTCAATTGACATTTTGCTCATTTTATCTTCAGTTTGACGCATGAAAGTCTCACAGATAAGTTTTGGTGTATATTAAGCTAAGATACTTGTGGGATTTACAAGTATCACACTGGTCATGTTATTGTTGTTTATTTTTATTTAAGATAAAAAATATTGAATATTTAGATAAAATAAAATATTTAGATTATTTTATGTTGTTAGTATCTGATATTTATATTGAAATCCGACTAAATTTGAATTCGCGCCGGGAAATCCAACATTAGAAGTAAGCATTTGGAATACTTTAAAAGATGTGTACATATTTTAAAACGCAATTAAAGAATATTTACTTTAATTCCTCAAATGATAACAAAACCATTCTTTTGAAATGGAGTGAGTAAAAGGAATCTAACTTCTCTCTTTTCGGCTTTGTTATTTGGACCATCGAACATGAAAGAATTTCCTTTTATTTCTTTTATCTTTTCAAAATTAGAATACCAAAATGCCTCACTACCTTTTCCTTTTTTGGTTCCAAAAAAAAACAATCTTATGTCATGTTCTTTCATCATCAAAAGAAAAGAAAGAAAGAATAAGTATCTTGTCTCTTCCATTTCTTTTTGTTTTCCATGTTGTTATGTTCCTCCTTCGTCGGGCGATGCTTGTGTGGAGGGTGCGCCACCTAAAATCAGGCTTGAAGCTTTCACCTTACCAACAAGTCGAGAGTTGATGGTTGTTGGTCACGATTACTATCAAAAAACTCTTATGAAGATGAATATTTCACATAGAGGAGTGTGCATCTTTATGTTGGATGTTCTTCTGTTGTGCGACCTGACGTGTTCGGTATTTATATTGAGGTCCGATTAAATTCGAAATCACTTCAAAAATTCCAAATAAGGTAAAGCACTCTCTAATAATCTTGACTTCATATTCAGAGCTCGAATCTAAAATATATAATTAAGAATGAAGGAATAATTATCGCTCCATCACTGACGCTTATTGGCATGTCTTTCTATTTCACACAAATAAAATGGCTAATTACATCCCTTCCCAAATTCGTGGCCCAATAATTTCCCATAGCAATAATGGAGAAAATCTTATGTTACATCATTTCCATTGCTTTCACACTGACAATTATATTGGAATAAATAATTAGCAAATTTTGACTCTTAATTTAATCATCAAGACTTTTAATAAGGGCAACACTACTTTCTACAACTACTATTTTGTTTTCATTTTTGGTAAATTACAAAAAACACTCGTATATTACTTAATTAAATACGTCCATTTTTTTCCTATAACATTATACATTTTACACCCTTTAACAAATACATTCAATAATCCACTCTAAAAGTATCCAATTAGATAATAGAATTTTGACGAGAATTTCTTTTCCTTGTTGGAGCAAGATTAATGTTTTTGCATTAATTTAAACCTTAGAAAAAATAAAGGGTTTAGATGTTGCTTTCTTAATAAATTCTAATGATTATTTTTTTTTTCAATTGAAAAACGTTTCATATATGATCACAAACACTTACGACAGTTTATGTCAAACCATGTCGTTTGGTAGGCTGTACTCAATAAAATAATCCCTGTATAAAAATTTAATCCATCCAATATAATATTTGATTACTCAATTCAATTTATGCATACCTAATACACGGATTACTTATACCTCATATGAGGGCTTAGCTAATACCAAGGAAACCAAGGGATTACTAATCTCTGCATTAATTATACCTGGATAAGACCCTAAAATTATTAAACCGCCCCTCAAACCCTTTTCCTAAATTTCCTTATATACAGAAAGAAGAATATTTAAGAGTATAATTATAAATAATTTTTTTTGTACAATTTTAAACCAAACACAAGCTAATTTTTAATACAATGAACCAAACACTTGATAAAAAATAATCCCAGTACTACAATCCCTGCATTACTAATAACTGCATTACTAATCTCTGTATTACTTGTGTTTGTACCAAACGACTTCCGCAATTTCTTCCTCAATGTCATATTTCAAATCAAAAATAAAATAAAATTAAGTAATCGCTATCTCCTTTCCTTACAACTTAAGGCAACTGTTGATGTGTGTGTATACATACCAACTATCCAACGTTTATATTATTCTTTATTAGAATAATAAGTTTTTATTTCATGATTAAAGAAAGAGTGCGAGAAAATGAATACACGAATTTAACTAATCAAAAAGTAGTTCAAATAATGGACCTTTGGACGTAATTCAATCCCAAAAGCTAGCTTATGAAACGAAGATTGTCCAAGACTATATAAGAAGACCAAAGACCTCAAATCCCACCGATGTGGGACAACTCAACACAACCCCTCACGTTCAGACCTGCACTCTGGAGCGTGGACAACATAAATGGGGGCCCAACATCGATAACAATAATTGGGATGGGCCTGGCTCTGATACCATGAAAAATGGACCTTGGGCCTAACTCAACCCTAAAACTAGCTTATGAGATGAGGATTGCCCAAAACTATATAAGAAGACCAAAGACCTCAAATCCCACAGATGTGGGACAATTTAATACACCCCCTCACGTCCAGGCATGCACTCTGGAGCATGGACAATATAAATGGGGACCCAACATCGGTAACAATAATTGAGATGTGCCTGGCTCTGATACCATGAAAAATGGACCTGAGCCTAACTCAACCCTAAAAACTAGCTTATGAAATAAGGATTGCTCAAGACCATATCAGAAAATCAAAGACCTCAAATCTCACCGATGTGGGACAACTCTAACATATATAAATTTGATTTTTCATAGCTCTTCCTTGCCCCCCCCTTCCAAAAAAAGAATAAAAAGAACTTTTTCGATTTCGTCTTTTGTTTTTTGGGTTTTTAACAAAAGATATGTTAGCTGAGTTCAACTCCCACGAAGTACTATGGTACACGTTTATTATGTGGAGATAATTGTGGAATTAATTAATTGTTCCGACTTTAATAATAATAATAGGTTATAAGTTGAAACTTAATAAAAAACCTAAAAGTTTTAATGGATCTCATTTACCACGTGTTTCATAGCAGACACGTATCATTTAGTTAGGTATATTATCCCATTCCTCTTCTTTTACCAACTTTTATTTCTTATATTTTCTAGGAGTAATCTTTTATTTCTCTTTCATTTTTTGACGTGCATTAATTTACAAACAAATAAAAATATTTAAATATGTGTTTTGTTATTTTCCTAGAGAAGTTTTGATATTTTGACCTTTTCTTCCTTCCTCCATAGAGAAAGTGTGTTTTTGTTATATTTCATTTTTTCTCCCGCTGGTCATCGAGAACCGAGTGGTAAGGCCATGATTCGCAGGGGACCAATTTGCCAACGTACTAAGTCGAAGGGCTACTCAAAATCTACCCTTCTAGCTGCAGTTTTGACGCCTCAATTCTGACATCAACCATCGAATCCGGTCAAAATCCGAACAACAATAAGCACTCAACTACTAGTACCGGTGCTTCCTGAGCCATCATTTTATAATTATTGCTTTGCAAATTTGGATTGTAAAGACTTCAAAACGAATACCGTACAATAAATAAAAATCGAAAAGATATTATAAATTACAACATAATCGAGTTTAAGCAGTTATGATAAGGATAATGGAATCAAATAGTGTATTAAGATAGTATTTTATTTACTTGTGTCTAATTGAAGAAAATGCTTTTGATCAATTATTTACTATATAATCATATATGTGCAATAATATAAGTTTGTTTTGGAGTCTACTAAGCTTATGTTGTCAATATGGTTTCCCGTAATATATTTTGTTTTGGGCCAAAAATAATAAAAAAAACCCCAATTGTTGCAATAGATTTAATCTTTCTTAAAAATTGATTATTCATTTTCATTGTAAAATGTAAGAACTCCTTTACTTTCAGAATATCTTTTTCCTTTTGGAAAATTAATTTCCTCAACTTCAGCATTTTAGTCAAAAGCTTCTGAATTCATCTCTCATTTTAAAAAAAATAAAATCAACACTAAAAACCTAACACATATTTTAAAGTACTAAAAATATATTGAAAGAATAATGATACAATCAGACTTCTCTTTAATAACAACGCTTCACTATAACAGTTAAGTGTTTTTGGAATCAATTTTTCATGTTATGTTATAATATATATTCTCTGTAACAGTATTTTACTATAGCAGTCAAAAGATATCGAAACAACCGATGTTGTTCTAAAAAGATTTGACTATATATACAGATAAAATATAAAATAATATATCTTTTTCCTTTTTTATTCCTTTCCTAAGTTTGACAATACTAATTAAATTAACAGGAAAAGAAGCCACTAGTACCCCCAAAGTTTCCTATAAAGTAGGTACAAACCAACAAATATTAAAAGAGAAATAAAAAGATCTACACCTAAAAACCTCCAAAAACAAAAAGGAAAAAGCCCTTCTGTTTCATTGCTTTCACAGTAATAATACAGCTATAACCACACTTTTTCTAAGAAAAATCTGGAAAACTCAAGTTTCCATTTGTCTCTTCTCTGTATTATTACTATATTTTGCATTAAACAGTATATATATATATATATATATAATCTTGAGATTAATTATCATCACATCACATATTCCAAGAATCTTCTCCTCAATTTCCAATTCTTGATATATATATATATATTCTCCGCTTCACAAAGTTTTCAACTTGCAGAAAATAAAGTGAAAAAAATTCCAATTTGATTCTCCCAAAAAAAAAAATCCATTTTGGGTATATTTTTTTGTTTGCTAAAACTGAAAAAAGAAATGTGTGTACAAGAGTCGGAGGAAGTGAGTGAGGAAATGGAGAATTTGGAAATTTCAAAGACTGATGATAATGTAAAGATTGGATCTTTGCAAGTGGAAGGTGAATTGGGTAATACCCAAAAAGAGAATTGTGAAAAAAACACATCTTCTAGCCTTTCTGTGATCAGAAACTCTTTCCCAGTAAGGATCTCTTTCTTTAATTATTACTACCATTATTGATCTTGTAAATTTTGTAGCTTTGGAATTTTTTCAACATTATATAATTTTGTTTTCTGGTCTAGTTATGCATTAATCTCCACTAATATGGATAATTTGAGATTGAGGTGTAGCTGTTGTTGTAGTTATACTTTAGAGTTGTTCTTTGGCTTGCAAATGGATGTTGAGAGCTGTTGCTTTTTTTTTGTATAATGAATTTGGTCAATTTGGGATTGTTCAATAATATAGCAAGTTGCAAAGCTTTGATTTTTTTCCCTTTTCTGGTGTAGTAATTATTGGAGATGTACTTTGAAGAAAAAATAATTGGGTTGTTGTCAATTATAGTTTGTTATTTTGGTGACTTGGGGTTGTCATCCTTCTCTACTGGTTGCTATCTTAGTAATCATCTTGTTTCTTTTTGGTTTTGTCACTCTCTACTGGTTGCGTGGCTATATTAATGTTTGTTTTTTGTTGTTAATGTTCTTATCTTTAGTATTTCCAACATGACCTTCTTATCACTGTTCTCCTCTTCAAACCCGCTGAGAATTGTTTTCTTGAGCCGAGGGTCTTTTGAAAATAACTTCTCTACCTTCACAAGGTAGGAATAAAGTCTGCATACACTTTAGCCTCTCCAGACCCCCACAACGTGGGATTACACTGGGTATGTTGTTGTTGTTGGTTTTCTTACTCTCTTTTGTTAGATGGTCTATTTATTAATTATCGGTGTTTATCTTTTGTGATTTGCATATCTTGGGACCCTTTCTTCTTCTTGTTAAGTGTGGGATTCGTTAGAGAGGCTCCAGTATTAGATGGATTTAAGAGATCTTTTTCATCTGTTGTAGTGCTAATCGATCTTTCAGGTAGAAAAAGTTATTGATAAATGGATATTCTTGGTTATACATGGAAATCTTTGTCTTTTGGAAACTAATTTGAATGATGATACATTTGTAGAATCCTGTTTTTTTTTCTATGTAAGCCATAGTAAATAGTTGGAGTTTTTGGGATAAGGTAGCAAATCGTTACAATAACTTGCATTCATCTTGTGTTTCTTTGAGTAGTATCACACATTTCATGTCCCTATGGTTCTTCTGTATTGTCCTAAACTAATTCTATTACGTTTCGTGTCTAAATAGAAAGTTCACTTGAACAGTACAACATCTATAGCTGATTGTGGCATGGCTATAAACTTCTTCATTGCGTTATAACTGATTCTTTTTTCCTTTTCTCTTCCCTTTGTTCTCTAGATGGAAAGTATTTCCGAGGATACAACTATTGCAGACCGTAAGCAGATACTACTCTTCAATAAATTCCTCCCAACTCTTAGGTCTGGGGAGTGGTCAGATATTGGAGGCCGTCTTGATATGGAAGATACTCACATCTGTATTGCGGACTTGGCTAAGAATTTTGGTCATAGTATTCTTGGTGAGGAAGAGGCTATCTCTTTTTATGGAGTAAGTTCTTTAAACTCATTTGACATCACGATATCCATCCTTGACTATTTACTCATTTTACTAGTAGGTGCATTTGTATCTTTCCTTAATATAAGATTTAGTTTAGATATTGATGTGGGGAAGATTGTATATTTATGACAGTGTTAGAGCCATTCTTTTAGGTCTTTTCTAGATATTAAAACCTTTATGAAGTATTCCAGCTGCCTCAAAATAAAAGAGAGTGAGGGGCCTTTGGTAGTAAAGAAGGAAAAAGATTGCAATACAGAAGCTGGATACGTAATGTGAATCTTTTGTAATCCCTTTGAAAACTTCATAAAAATACACACATACTCTCACATTCATACCCATCTGTGTACAATTTCAATAAAAACAGAAAATGGCAGAAAGAAGAACATTAGAAGCAAAACTGCAAAGGAGTGCCCTGTGTTCCTCAGGGTTGTGAGATGAAGCACGCTGCTGGCGGATTTCATGGTGCTGGCCTTGTGCTATTGCAAAATGGTACAGGATTAGTTATTAACTGTCTAACAAATGTATAAAAACTGTTGGTGGCAACTGATGAATTAGAACTCTCCTGTCGTGCTTATCAGATCATGACACTGGTTTAAGAGACCGCTCTACTTAAATGCTGAGATAGCATAATGATCAGAAATGTTAGTCCAACTAAAAACACTGCGGAATCAGAAACGCCATGACACAATGTTGTTTGTACTTGTTAGTTGTTCCTATTCTTGGAAAATGTACCTGCTGAAGAGCAGTCGGTCTAAGCATCGTTACCTATGTGGCATAGGAGTTCACACTTGGACCTGCAGCGTATAAGTAGCTTATCTTATTAGTTTCCTATTTAGGACCAAATATAACGTCTAATTATTTTACTAGTTATTTATTAAGAATCACTCATCACTTTCATATAAAATAGGATTTCCATCAGAGGAGTGGAGAAGAATTTGGAAAGAGATAATAAGCCGAGTTTTCTACAAATTCTTAGCATATCTAGTATCTGATATTCTCCGACCACTGATGTAAATGGTTTTAGTGACAGGTCTTTGATGGCCATGGTGGGAAGGGAGCAGCAATCTTTGTACGTGACTTCTTACCAAGAATCATTGTTGAGGATGCAGATTTTCCTTTGAAACTCGAAAAAGTGGTTAGTAAATCCTTTTTGGAGACAGATGCTGCTTTTGCCAAGTCATGCTCCATTGATTCTGCCTTGTCCTCGGGCACGACTGCACTCACTGCTATGATATTTGGAAGGTAACCATTCCTATGCATTCATCTTATATTCTTTTTCGTTTTCTTTTCACTGTTTTCCTTTTATCCTGTCTTCTTATATATATCTCAGTCAACTAGCACGATGTCGTAGTGTCGTCAAGCTTTTATTAGGTTGTTGCTAGCACTACCTAGGTATATGATCATTAGACATATGGTATCACATATCTAAGTAAATATTAATAACTCCATAGGCTGACATTTTGAGATGTATTGTTCTTTCAGTAGGAAATTTAGCCTTACAAATTTATCTTCATTAGGCTACATTGGAGATCTGTGTCTAATGTTAGTTTCTATCTTTCTGTACTAAAATCTGATGGACAGATCATTACTCGTGGCAAATGCTGGCGATTGTCGAGCAGTACTCTCTCGAGGTGGATTGGCTATAGAAATGTCAAAGGATCACAGACCTTGTTGTGTCAGTGAAAGAACACGTGTCGAGTCCGTGGGTGGATTTGTCGATGATGGCTATTTGAATGGACAGTTAGGCGTGACTCGGGCATTGGGTGACTGGCACATCAAGGGACTGAAGGAAGTCGAAAAGGGCGGGCCATTGAGTGCTGAACCCGAACTAAAACTGCTTACATTAACAAAGGAGGACGAGTTCCTAATCATCGGTAGTGATGGAATATGGGATGTTTTCAGAAGCCAAAATGCAGTGGATTTTGCCCGACGGAGACTGCAAGAACATAACAATGTAAAATTATGCTGCAAGGAAGTCGTGGACGAGGCCAAAAAACGTGGTGCTATCGACAACTTAACAGTAGTCATGGTATGTTTTCACTCTGAACCACCACCACCTATAGTATTCCAAAGATCAAGAATTAGGAAGTGTATATCTGCAGAAGGACTTCAGAATCTGAGATCTTTGCTCGATGGGTAGAGCTGTCGCGTGCAATTACCACTTTGGGCATTAGGAAGTGTATAATGCCGGTTACTACATTCTTCTGGAGTACATTGTAAATACCTCAGAGGTAGGATATGCTCCAATTTAGAATTCAAGCAGATGGAATAAAAGCTTGAGGGAGAAATGAGCAAGCCAAGGAGCCAAAAAATTTGTAAATGTATCATTCTTCAATTGTATGCTCCCTTTACACTAAGGGGCACATATCTGAACTTCAATTTTCTGGTAACATAAACATTAGATGAGTAATAAATTTTCTTTTCTTAAATCTCAAAAGGCTTAGACGAAATTTGAAACAATTATGCTTTAAACGCTCTTGCTTTTACTCATTTTTCTTGATCAATTTAGCAGCTTTCCAACAGGTTCGTTTGTTCTGATATTTTTTGGCAATGTTATGTTTTTCTAATCGTTACTACATGGACCATTAAAGTGCATTCGAGGATCAGGTGAGCAGAACAGAAACATATTCCTATGTGTTAAGAAAGAGATATATAACATCTACTATCTATTATTTTTCTTGTTTGTTCTTACCTTCTTGCCTATATTTGTTTCTAACTTTGTCACATTAACCGGTTATGTATTGACCATATTTTACACGAAGGCGCTCTTTATTTCATCCATAGTTTTTTAGCAATGCCCAAACGAAACTAGGCATATTTAACCTTAGTGGCATCCTCTCGACTCTCTACAACAATTGCGTCTTAGTTCCAAACAAGTTAATTCCATTCCACGAAATGGGCAGTCACACACACTGCTACCTGTTAAATCCGTCCTTGAATGATTTTGTTTATGTCTAAAGTTTCAAAGGAAGCCTTGGAAACACCAGATTATATATGAAAAATAAAAGGAAACATAATCAACATGCATACTTGGAATGCTTTATATAAGTCGTACACAGCCATATGATTGAAGCAAAAACAAAGTTTTTATCATTTCCTCAACCATATTCCACAAGCAGAGAACACCTCCTTTTTCCTTTTACAACAACAACAATAATCCCAGTGTAATTCCATAAGTGGGGTTTGAACAGGGAACTGTGCGAGTAAGGTGCAAGCAGGCCTTACCCCTATCTTGTGAAGGTAAGGAGGTTGTTTCCGATAGACCCTCGGCTCAAAGAAAGCAAAATCCCAGCAGTAGTAAAGAGGAAATATAGTAGTGAAGAAACCATCCTTTTACAATATATTCATAAGCTTATTGCAGCGGAGCGATAAAGATACTATGATTAGAGATTTACTATGTCTCTGTAACATAACTGGCACTGCCTTAAGATAGCACTGCAATAAAGACGTGCCTATGCATATATCACCTGCAAGCATCTTTGACATGAAGAAGATATATTCTAAGAATCATCTTACTATAGTTAAAATGTACAATATGAAGAAGATATTTGCAAAATAGTATCAAGAAATATCTCTCTAGATAAATAGTGGACCATTATAATTGCAATTTGAAATATGATCTACCAAAGAAACTAAACTAAGTTAAAGTAAACTACTAAATGATGCAACGGAATGAAAGCAAGAATAACAATATATATTTTCACTGAACTTAACTAACCTGAATACCTTCATTAAACTTCGATTTCTGATGCTAAGTTGAAAGCAGATTTTGATGAGATTTTTGCATTAAAGATTTCTTTCTTATTCAACACAGCAGGTCTATTTTTGCTGACTAGAACGTTTAATGCATTCAACCAATTGAATTTAGTTACATGCAAAGCCAAAGTAGGAAACCCCTCATAAAAGATGAGCCAATATTGATGTTTTCAGACTCTGCAAAAGCATTCTTTTCCTCTTGTAAACTGCTTTCACCAAGATTATTGGTACATCTTGTTGTTTTGATTTGATAATAAAATACTGGACATTTCTTTGAGAAATAAAATGCCGGTCTTTTTCGCTTTTAGATCTTTGAAAGTCAGTCTGTACTTTGTTTCTCATCTATTGCTTTGCTAGAGAAATTAGCTTCGACTCAAAGTATGCTCTTCTTGCATCTTTGTTGCTGTTAAGCCAACAACTTCGAGCCCTCTCTTCTTAGTGAATCCAAAATATAATCAAAATTTTAAAGCATGTTCTGTTAAATCAATTTGACAACATGCCTATACCAAAACCAGGATAACAAAATGAATTGAGGAGTACCTTTTTGGTCATATTCCTACACCTCTTTTGACCGAGCATGAACTCCCTCTGATATCTTCAGAAGCAGATAAGCTTTCTTTATTTCTAGACTTCGACGCAAGCCAACAGAGAAATCTGCTTTCAACTGGAGCAACTTTACTTGAGGCAATATAAAACTGTCTTTAGCAACACATTTTAGGATCTTGACCTGCTATCAAGTTAAAGTGACTAATGATCCTAAAGAAATCCAGGAAATAAAGCAGGTACAATCACAAGAAACCATAATTGACAACAGATTACAGGATTTACAAGATACACATGCACAGAAAGCCAATTAGCTGGGCATGGAACTTGGACATAGAGATATTGAGCACAACATATCGATGCTTCCCACCTTGCACTATTGAATAAGAAAAAAAACCCACCTAATTAGACCACCAATTACAACGTACCAAAACTAAGTTTTGAGATCAATTAACTGATCCTGCAAAAGCCCAAGGCCATGCTCAATTCAAGAACCAAGATAAACCAAATTCTAGCAGCGATCAACAACAACAACAACAAACCCAGTGTAATTCCAGAGGTGGAGTTTGGGGAAGGTAATGTGTACGCAGACCTTACCCCTATCTTGTGGAGGTTGAGAGGTTGTTTCTGATAGACCTTCATGTGGAGGTAGAGAGGCTGTTTCCAATAGACCCTCAACTCAAGGAACAGTGAAAGTGGAATCTGATATTTCAGCCGCGCTCAAATATATAAATAAATAAATAGAGAGGAGGTGAGAAAATTATGTCATCAATATGTTTCAAAAGACTAGCATTACATTCACCTCATGCTACAAGAAATCCCAAAGGCACAAAAATGATACTCGAAAGTCAGCTCAATTATACAGAATAATAGTAGTTGTATAAGCATTATCTTGAAAGTCTACTGTTGAATTCCTCATTTCTCTATATAGAGCTATAAGAATCTATACAAAAAAATAGGGGCTCCTGCACTACTTCAAAGGTTCAAATCGTGAACCATTTTCATTATCAAATAGAGATATTTGTAGCTTTGCCTTCAAGAGGTTCCGAGTCACCTTTTAATCATGCTGATCCAAAGCCATTTCCCCTCATTCAGCTTTTCTTTAATCTCATTTTTCACAATAGGGATTAACAATAGGCTTGCAATGGATATTGAAAGAATTAGCATAACAAACACACTGTTCCATCCTCTTGTTGAAATATATCCTGCTAAAAGTGGCCCAAGAGCTGCCCCCACCGAACCAGTAGCGTCTATAATTGCACTCACAGTAGCTAATGCACGCGAGTTCCCCTTTATGTCGCTCTGAGTACCAAGATCTGCAGCAACAGCTGTGGTAATAAGGGAGTAAGGACCATTAACAAGTGCACCAGAAACAAGCATCAAAGCGATGTTGGTAAACATAGATACACTCCCATATATGCGATAAAAAAGAAGCGCTGGCATTGATAACAACAAGAATACAATGGAAGTAACCCCACGAGCTTCAATTATGTCCGATGTGACCCCTGCCAAAACCCCTCCAACGACTCCTCCAATATCAAAAACTGTCGAAAGGATCCCAGCACTTTTGTGAGATAGCTGCACACCAGCAACAACTGCAATAACAACAAAATTGTAAGTGTACAACCCATGTCGGAGTGGTTGAAACGAAGCTTAAATTTTTTCACAAATGACATTAGATTTTAAGAAAAAAAAATGTTTTGTTAGGCTCATCAATGTAGAACAGGGGAAGACTTAACTCATAAACAGAGCAATTGTATGTCCATTAATATCATTAGCTCAGCAGATTAAGAGCTGATTTTGAACACCATAACCATTTCAAACCCCAAACTAAGCAAGCGAAGGCTTTGCTACGCCTATGCTCGTCTAGCATAAGCAAATAAACACAATATGCAATGAAACAATCAAACGCATCTCCAATCTCAAATACTCCAGTGTAAGAGGAAAGCAACAACAAGTTCTTATCATTTAAGTCGAGTTATTCATATAGAAAATAGGATGCTAGCGTTGTCAATGACCAAAATGGAAACAATACTCAACTTAATCAAGTAGCATCAAAAAGTAGTTTTTCCAGTAAAAGCTCGGCGAAATGAGTACCTGTGTGCCTTAAGTAGAAGGGCAGCCAATACAAAAACGTGTAGGCCACTAGCTTAGAGAAAAATAAGCAGAATGCATAGGGTGCAACTCCTGGTAACCTCCAGGCTTGCAGGAACCCAATTGCACCCTCAGTTTCGGGTTCCACGACGACTCCCTCCTCTTCAGTTTCACCTGTCTCTGAACCAACCAATGCAACTCCCTCAACATTCATCTCAATCTCCTTTGAAGCCAATTCTAAACCAATATGATCAGGACTCACTACAAGAAACATATACACAAACGCTGCCACAACCAAAATGAATATCCCGGGCAATAAAAAAGACCAACCCCAACCAAAACTCAATACAGAGGAAGCAACTAAAGAACCAATAATATTACCAACTGAGGTATTTGAATTCCAAACTCCCATTATCAAACCCCTTTTAGCTTTGCCAAACCAATTTCCCATTACTGCCACAACACAAGGCCATCCGATAGACTGAAAGAACCCACATAAAATCTGAACAATTACAAAAAACAACAGCCAATGCACATCAAGAAAATAACCTAAACCAAAAGCAATAACCAAAATGCCACTACCAAGCATTCCAACAGTCAAAAAAAGCCTTAAATCAATCATATCACCAATATGTCCAGCTAAATACATCCCAATTGAGTATGCTAACAAGAATGCAAGATCAAGCTCCCCTAAACGGTGGGGCCCACTTGGTCCTTCAAATGGGGCCCACCCATTAGTGCCATTTTGGGCTTTGATCTCAGGGCCAAGAACTGATTTTACTATACTTGGAGGTTTTCTTGAGGCATGAAAAGCTGCATATGCTATAAAAGTTAGAAAAAGGACTAAAAATTTGTGGAAAGTTAAAGTCTTCTGTGGTTGATTGAGGTTTGGAAAGAAATTGTGACCTGGTGGGGATCTATTAGGTGGAACCAAATTAAGGGGTTTGAGTTCCATCATATTTTTTCTAATTTCATTGATTTAAAAATCCAATCTTTCGTGTTTTTTGTGTGATTTGGGTCTTGTTTGTATATGGGTTTATGATATTACTGAGAAATTGTGCAAAGGGTTTTTGAATAAGAAGAAGAAATTGTGCAAAGGGGTTTATGAATTTTTCTTCTTCTTCTTCTTTTAGGACAATGTTTGTTCAGATCTAAAAGTTTGAATGATTCTATGTCGTAGAAGTTAAGGAAGAGGAATTTGGGAGTTTTGACTGTCCTCCCTCCCGGGAACGTCCCAGGAAATGCAAACCTTTGCCCTCTCCCTCCCCAACACCCACCACCCACCCACCCCATATGACAACAATATTTCACCCTATTTTTATTTTATTTTTCTTTTTTTGGCTTTTGAAGTATGATATAGTATCAATTTGGGATCCAATTAATTCAGATTCGAAATGTCTAACGTCATTAAAGGAGAAAACGCTCATCATGTCGAATTTTAGACATGTAATTTTTGAAGTACATTATCTCAACTTTGAAACTCGATTAATTTTGTTCAAAATACCTAACATCATTAAAAAAGGAAACGTTTATTATGTCGAATCTTAGATTTGTAATTAAAAATGTAAGGGTTATATTCATTTCATTACGATCTTTGGTGATCCGTCTCTTTTATAGATGCCAAATTGTATTTTCTTATGATTTTTTTAATTATTTTTGAAGTTTGAATATTTAGTTTAAAGTATAAATTAATCTATTGTCCGGTATGATTTTTATATATGAATTCGTATTTGATAAACATCAAGTGTTAATTATTACTACCATGAACAAGCTCTCTTAATTAACCTATAGCTAGTAGAAATGATCAATTTGTATATCTTAACTAAGTCCACAACTAATGCAAAACAAAATATCTCAATTACTCAACATCACTAAACTTGGTAACAAGAAAGCTTTTATATTACTATTTTACAAGTTTCGGACATGAAACAGAAAGATGCAGCTTCTTTTTTTTTTCTTTTCTTTTCTACTTAAAACGTAGTTAAAATATCTTTTAGGACATCCAACGAAATTGGTACGATATAGAAAAGATTATGAAATAGTCAAGATTTTCATTCTGCAATAAGGACAATGCGAATTAGACTCGAGCCATGGCACCAGACACTTGGAATGGAACTTATGGGCACAAGGCAATTGCATTAGGTTGTCCTTCATCCTGAAGTTGTCCAAGCAAATGGCACATTTATCTTGTTCTGAAGACTTCCACCTCAGCTTTGTCCAATTGATGAACCTCTTTGACACACTTTTCTTTAATCTAAACACTTCTTTCTGCAAATCTTTCATCTTCAATATTGGCTTAATCTCCACCACCCCTTGCTTTTTTTGTCTATTATTTATAGTACTCCTGGATTCCATTACAACAAATGAAATAAACAATCAATCCCAAGTGGAATAAATATGGGCGAATCGGTTCAACTGAATTCAATATTTCTGACACAAAACATAGATATATATGTGAAAAAGTTATTAAATTTACAACAAAAATCAAAATTTTGAACATATATTTCAATAGTGCAATAGATTCAGTGATAAGATCGTTACATGTTAAATACATCAAGTTTAAACTATTGATCCGCCTAGATAGATAAAGGGTCAAAAGAAAGACAAAAAATAAGGGGGTTGGGGAAATTTAGACTTTTACCTCTTGTTTTCTGATTTCCATTGTGCACTTAGCCTTTCATCCACCCTTTGCTTGGCTTCTCTTGCAATTTCAACTAGTTTCTCATCTTGGTATACATGGCTTGCTGCACTTCTTTGCTGTTAATTCAGTTTTAAGAATAAGGACATTAAGAATTAGTATCAACTCATTCTGTCCACATAAAATATCGAATATGCAGCTGCAAAAATTTTCTATCAACCATCAACAAGAGTTGATGGGACGGATTAAATCCCTCCTCCGTTAATTAGAGATTTCGAGCTCAAGCTCTGAAAAGAAAGAACTATTTTTCGTAAAGAGCGCTTCCCTTTTTGGTAGACTCTATGCACACAAATCCAGATTAATCTAACCAGTAAATTATTCCTAACACTAAATGAATAGTCCGGTGCATAAAGCATTTCTCATTTATGCAGTATCCAGAGAAGTGATGTAGACAGTCTACCCTAATGCAAATATTAGTTGCTACTTCTGCGGGTCGAACCTGTGACCTATAGGATCACACGGAGACAAAAAATTTCTATCTAACAAGGAGTAGTAGTAGTCAAAGGAATTTCCTAGTACCTCGGAACAGCTTGAACTAAGATGGTATTGATCATAGTTGCTTGAGTAGCTGCAAAAAGAGGACCTCTTTGTATTTGATGAATCCAACCAACTTCCCCTTTGATGAAATCTCCTCCTTCTAGCATGCTCAATACCAGGAAGCATACCAGCCATTCTTACACAAACTCAAGAACAGAAAAAAATCAGACAAAACAACACCACAAAGGAAATCAGAAACAGTCTTTGTAGCTACTGTTATAAAGCAGAAGAAATTTCTTGGCTTATACTGATCAGTTTCTTGCTACAGAACATGTCATCAGAAAAGTGAAAGAACAATCAATAAAGATACACTTCAAGATCATTGTCATTTTCCCTATTAAAAAGAAAGAATATAGTACCCTCACCTGAAAAGCAGAAGTCTTTTTGCAAGTGAGTTTAACTTTGCTCTGAATCTTGGCAGACTTTAGGCTCTAAACTTTTTGGCATACAAAAAGCATTCCCCACCCATGTTACTCAGTCTTATAGTATAGTATAATATAGTATATATAAGCTACCATTATTTCACTTATTTAATATAGAAAAATGAACATAAAGTACTCAGTGGTGTGACCTCGTAGTTCATAAAATGATTAAGATCATGAGATTTAAGTTCACAGTTGAGGCAAAAATATATTAGTACAATTTTTCAATTTGTCTCGCTACTTCTGGAGATGGAAGATAGTATATACTTTGTATAATTAGTCGAGGTGAGTGTATACCTTTGTATAATTAGTCGAGGTGCGTGATTGACCCGAACATCAAGGTTGTAGAAGCAAAAAAAAACAAGCTGATATAGGAAAAATGTGAGATGTAGCTGTACAAGCCTTAGCAGACGAGCAGTGTGACATTGTAAAGTGAGATGGACACAAAATTTATTAAAGTTTAAGGCAAAATTGAAATCAAATATTAAGAACTTATACATATAAAAATGTGTAAATCCTTTTGGGAAGAGAAAATAAAAGAAATCTTGTAAATAAACTGCGATGGAGAAACAATTATAATTATTGTGTTAATTTGTGTAAGCAAGTTAGTATACAAAAAAAAAAAAAAAAAAATTGTCCAAAGAGCGCAGACTAGCCACGGAGCTTGGATACGGTTTCTTGATCGGAGATCCATGGATCACAGATGGTATCTCCCCATCGCCTTTCGCCTTTGAAAGCGTCCTTCCTTCTCAATACCCGAGCATCCATTCAATGCATTCTTTTCGATCTTATACCCTACATTTAAAGACTCTACAGGCACGTGAAGTGAAGTGATTCCCGGGTGGGGGTCACGAACGGAGCTCAGGCGCATTCCACCCTGAAAGCACTGCACTGAAAAGGCTAAGGAAGGGAAGACAGCGGATCTGCGACTAAGAGGATAAGTACTCCTCTCAGCTGCTCATATGCTCCTTTCTTACTCTTCCGAGGATGGTTCAGGGGGAGCCGGTTCCGCCTCCGGCTGAGGAGGGAAATTTCAATCGATACGCGGTAGCTTCGACGAGCTGGGTTGGTAGGTCTGACTTCCTCTAAGCTGAATTCATTGATATAATCACCATAGCCAAGGCTGAGTTGCATTATCAAATTTATCATATTTAATTGAAAGTGTAGCTATTCAAGAACATTAAAAAAAGACAGTGGAGAAATTCGAAAAAAGTTTGGCAAAAAGTGGAAAAGGAAATGAACAAATAAAAAGCTGAAATTAGGTAATTTAGGCAATGTTTTTCCAAGAAAAGTTGCCTTATCCATTTCATCAAATCTACATCAAGTTGAGATTGCCTCAACAAAGATTGATCAACCTAATTTACTACATGACTAAACAGAAAGTTAATAAGAATTTTTTTCTTTTTTACAAATTTATAATTTAAATACATTATAATATTTCTATAACTATACAACGTTATTAAGAGTACAATAAAAAGTTTCAAATTAAATTACTTTCAAATAAAGAAAATCATTATCCTTTTTTTAATATAGACTTAAAAATGAGTGCACATAAAATGTTCTTTTTGTTTGGAAAAAAAAAAAAGAGAGACAAATTAACCTACTAAAATCATATACTAGTAGTAAATTAGTAAAACTCATATATTTTTATAGAATAAATAAATATCTTGATGTTGAGTTCTTAATTTATTCCAATTATATTTGGCTAATTATATTTAACCTTTAATTAACAGAAAATGTGATTTTACTCCAATTATTAATAGTAGAAGTTAAAATGGATTGTTTATTTGTATAAGGGCAATTCATGTCACCGGAATTACAAAATCTTATTTAATTCCGGTAATATGAATTGCCCTTGTAGAAGTAACGAAAAAAAAAAAAGAGAAAAAATAAAAGTACCTCGTATAAAAATTCGTCATTTTCCATTTCTTTACAAAAACTGTGTAAACCCCCTCAATTTCTCCTCCATTTGCACTCTCAAATCTCAAACTCCAATGGAGGAAAATCATCCTTTTTCTATACCCAATTCAGCTCCATCTCTGAAGCAGAAGTTGAAGAACTCCCTTTGCTTCTCCTGTTGTTTCCCTCACGGCCACCGTTCTCCTCCGCCTCCGCCGTCATCCTCTGATGAGAATCCGGCGCTGATTTGGGAACCCAATAACCTCCCGAATTTTAAAGACAAGGTTTTAATGGTTTTCAACTTTGGATCTAACCGGCACAAGAGACAACACTCCTCCTCTACTGATCAGTTCCGTTATGATCCGTTGAGTTATTCGCTGAATTTCGAAGATGGGTTTGATGATGAAGAAGTCCCTTTGGGTAATTTCACTTCTAGACTCCCTCCTTCCCCACCGGTGAAACCTATGTCTGTGAGAGAAGTTACTGCTCCTAGTTAAAGTAATTTATGTGTAGTAATATTTGAGTGGTTTTTATTAGCAGTAATTTTACCTTTTTTGCTCTTTTTTATTACAGTTAAGGTTGATTTTGTACATACGTTAAATTATAATCGTAAAAATCTTGCCTTTTTGCCCTTTTTATACCTTCTTTGTTTTTATACCTTGTTGCGTATGTGAGATTGTTTGTATATTACCTCTATTGCTGTTTGGCTTGTAGGAAAATTAGGGGGAGAAAGAACTCACAATTCAGTGACATATTGAATTTTGATTTTGAAATTTTCTCTTTTTGCTGAATTTCATATTCAAGTAGATTTCACCTGTAAATTGTCATAGAATTGCTCTGTCATCCACCTCCCATTTTATTTGGTTCAAAAGGCTCCTTGTTTATTTTTTTTATTATCAGGTAATACTTTGGTTCAAATGCTATTTTTCTTTACAGTTTAGTGCTAATTGAGCTTATGGACTGCTGCTAGCAGATTCAGCTAAATAATGTTCTGAAATTATTCCTATTATTGGATAGACAGAAGCCTTGGTTTGTTAGTTTTTGAAATACTTGGGTAAAAGGGAGAAGTATATTACTAATAACTAGTTAAATCTAGTACAAACTGGTGAGCTTATGCTTTCTAGAGCATAGTGGTTTCTCAATAGTTCTAACAGAAGTTGCTCTCCTTCCTATCTGCTTCTAAACTATTTGGTACAAAATGATTTGCCTGCTTAATTCCTTCGTTAGCCAGTATATCTGCTATTGCCTTTTGTTCTCGAAAGCTATGCTGG
>MCJB01048102.1:0-32532 GCA_002018475.1 Nicotiana obtusifolia
TAAAACAATTGAATTTATGCGTGGGAACTAATAGATAAGTGACAAAATTGATATTAAATATATGAACGTAAAAATCGAAAGAACATGGCACTTGGAATATGAAACACAATCAGAAAACTTGAAAATCAGTATATTGCTTTTTCTCTCAAAATGTTCAGCCTCCCCTTTACATTGATAAGCCTAGTATATATATGAAAAAAATTAAAGCCCTTTTGCCCATAAAGTGTCTTTGATAATCATCACAGTGTCCTTGCATATTTGGTGAAGTCCATGCACGTTTGGTGAAAGTACTGCAGGTTTGGTAAAAGTACTGCAGGTTTGGTGAGGGTCCTGCACGTTTGGTACAGCTTGAACAGTGTTCCTGACTTTTGAGGATGAGCCGGCAGTTGAAACAACGGGCATATCGGCCGTCACAAAAGTGAGGCTCGACGTGACCCCTCGACTGCAATATCGAGCCCGGTATCAATCATGGTTCCGACCTCGGCGTCGGATATCGATCCTGGTATCGATCATATAGTTCCGACCTTGGCGTCGGATATGTGATCTCGATTGCTGGCTGGATGGTCGGTGCCGAGGTTCGATCTCGATTTGCCCTTTCATGAGGAAATCCGATTTTGCCATACACAATAGCATGACACGTGGAATCGAAAATAGGTAAAAGACGAGTCAAGTAACAACCTGTAGCGGGAAGAACATTTCCAATTGACATTGGGTAACCCCAAAGGGAGCATGGTCAACGGGAGCAGATAGAATATTTACCATCGGATAGCATTCAATGAAGAATATTCTCTAACATTAAATGGGCAGCCGTTGTAGAGAATATTTGTATTCATGGCCTGCCGTTACATATTCATCAATCACTCCTTTATTATCATTTAAGTGGGTCTTAATCCTAAGATCTTGTTTCCTTAGGTATAGCTATAAACAGCAGGCTCAGCAGCCAAGTAAGGGACAAAAATTCTTAGAAACATATGCTATATTTCATTTTCGCTCTCAATTAAACAACTTTATTTGCTCTCATTTCTGTCCTGGGAGACACTGCTCTCGAAGCCAGGCTTGTCATCTTCTTCAATTTCAATTGCTAAGTCTTATTTTTAATCTTATTTCATTATCATTTTTGAATCAAATCAGTTCGTTTGTCTATAAATCCTATTATCATTCTATGTAACCAATTGTTGGCTAAGGTTCTAAACTCATCTCTAACTCGCTAATCAAACTAAGTGGAACATTGAGGATATTGCTATACTTCGAAAATCAAAGCTTTATACCCTAATTAATTTATTAACGTTAACTAACCTTCTTTTATCCTATGGGATAAGAATGGGTCATCAAGACTTGAGGATGTAAGTGATTATCAGACCAATTATATTGCATGGAGTAGAATGTCGGTCAGTAAAGAACTCACACGTTCAGAAGATGAAAGGAGCAAAAATAAGGATGTTTAAATGGATGTGTGGGTTATTAGGAGAGATAAGATTAAGAACGAAGATATTCGGAGCAAGGTGAGAATGGCCTCTGTTGTGGAGGGGGAAGCGAGGCTGAGATGGTTCAAGCATGTGACGAAGAAGAGAAGTGATGAGGGGGCGAGAATTGGCAGTGATAGGTCTAATTAGGAGAGGTAGATGTAGATCGAGGAATAATTGGAAGAGATGATTTAGACAGGACATGTCACATCTTCAGCTTATTGAGAATATAACCTTAAATAAGAGGGCATGCAGGTCAAGAATTAGGATAAAAGATTATTAAGTAGTAGAGCGATTTTCTATTTTAGAGCATCTTAGTTGCTCTTATTATCTTCATTTTTAATTTTATTGCTTATGTTATTTCTTTTACTTAGTCATCTTTACTATTTTTGTTGTTAATACTTTACTTTTTTCAGTATTTTCATTTTAGTTTTTTCACTATTATATTTTTAAATCTGCTTTGAAAATATTTTTTTAAAATAAAAAGTCTATAAAAAATAATCTCTCTAGCTCACACAAATAAAAATAAGGTCTTCAACCTTGACTTCCTCAAATGAGATCACACAAATATGTTGTCGTTATTATTGTAACTAACTTTCTTTTGGGAACTATCGAAAGGTATACTTACCTTTCCCTTCTTTTTGTTTCCTTAATTCCAACACAAACAGTAAATCTTTCTAACTCTTATTTCCATTTATAATCAAGAACGAAAAATGAAAAATATTTAAAATTACGGTTCAGTTGCATTAATTTTTACTCTTTAATTACTGACGGAATTCTTCAACCGGAATTACGAGTGTTTGGCTTATACGAGCAAAACATGTAGATTGAAAAATTTCAATTATTTTTTGTTAGATATTGAGACGTCCCATAGAGAATGATAATATTTGTGCTTGATTTTAAGTAACTTTTGGACAACATAATGAAAGAAAACTCAATTTTTAGATAATTATATGAACTATTCAAGTGAACGAAGAGTTGATATAATTGAAAGGACGCATTTCCACTTAGATGCAAGGGGAAAAAAAGTTATCCAGGCATACATACATATGAAAAAGTCAAAAGATAACACCAGGCAAATAAGAAACCAATATACTGCTAAAGTAATTACTACTAATTAATCTATTATGAGTGCCTTCTTAGGTCAAACACCAAGATATTGTAAATTAAAAATTAATGGATGAAAATGAAAATAGATTTCAACTCAGTTTAATTCCATGAAAGTCAAAAGGAGGTACTTTAAAGATATTTAAAAAATTAGGAGTAACACATTATTGTCAAAAGTAGTCAACTAGCACTAACATTTTTTAATAGAAACTTAATACTTTCTCCTCTTAAAAGTTAGTACAATTCTCAATCGAACCACAATTTAAAAAATAAAAGTGCCACTAATCGTCGTCAATGGAACTATCTAGAATGATGGAACAAGAGAGAACTTCCGTGATTAAGAGAATTCTCTAAAACAGTTATATTATAAAAATTAAAGTTACACATAAAAACTACTCTTTTTCAATTGGAAGAGATGGCTGAGTAGATTAAAGTGGTATATTGTTAATTCTTTGCATGAGTTAATATCATACCGAGGGTTTGAATCTTTCTCGTTACATTGATGACTTGATTTTTTCTTTTTTTAAATTTTAAAATCCTTAAATTCTTATGCTTAGTTAAATGCGTGGAATAAATTTTTTTTAATGACAATGAAATTTTATTATTGTATCGACTATAATTAGAAATAAAAGAGAATTTCGCTCTTTTAGTCCGTGAAATGTCAACTAATTTTGATCGATTCTTGTTATATCTAATTAACATATTTAACCTTCGATTACTTAAAATGTGTATTTTTATTGTTTTGCTTGTAAATCTTCACAAATTTAATAATTATTAAATAATATAATTGCACATATATTACGTTAAACTTATTTTTAGTTTATGATCCTATTCGTTTTTTAGACATGAGATATTTACTTTTACACATAAGAGATCTATCTGTTACATATAAGAGATCTAAAAAGAATATTTTCTTAATTTTAACATTGTAAATAACCATGAAGAACCCAAAACACATATACTAACTAATTTAAGATTAAATCTTCTGCTTAATAAAATATCACATGGATCAAAATAAGAATTTAACATTAACCGAGGGAACAAAAGTGATTAAAACCAAAAGTACCACTAATCATCTAAAAATCAATAGAAAAATCAAGAAGTTTGAAACAAGGGAAAACTTCCATGATTAAGAGAATTCTATTACGCACTTATATATTATTATAAAAAAAGAATTAGAGAAAACGTTAGAAGTCGGCACCGATTTATGAAAGATGAGATTACAATTAATTTAGTAGTACTAAAGTCTAACCTGCAATATCGTGGCAACCCAGTATCCTCACAAGTGTTGATTGTTAATGCAAGGTTTAATTTTTTATTTATATTTTGCCTCAGTCGTGGAATCAAACTCAAGGAAACCAATCAAAAGTTAGAGCAAGTTTTGGACGGTTGGAGAGTGAAACAATGGGTAAAATAACTCAAATCATATTATATTGGAAAATCTGTGGGAAAAAATATCTAAAGGGAAAAGGATTTAATGACAAATTTAATGCCTGTTATTTTTGTACTAGAAAATTAATATATGAACCAATACATTTTTTAAATCTACGCAGCAATATAAATTTTCAATATTACGTTTAACATCGAAGAAAGACAAATTAAAATTTTGCCTTTATATTTAAATTTTAGTGATAACTTCAGAAACCTCCACTTAAATTTGATTTCGTAGCAGTAACCCCCTTGTAGAATCATATCGATATGAGTGAATTAGATCCAGACCATTGCACATTCAAAATAAAATGTTATTGTGCACATAAAATTCCGAAATGTTCTAGCTACGAATTAAATTATTTTTTGACTAACTCCAAAGCTGGTGATTACGCAAAATAAAATAAAATAAAATGAAGAACTACTACCTCATAAATCATTACGGTGTTTAAGTTTTACAAACAAATTGGGAACGATATGATTGGTAGCATCTACTACAAAATTTAAAGTTTAATCAGCAGAAGAATCCAACAAGCAACAGATCTTTTCATAATAGATGACCTTCTAAACTATAATCTATGGATATACAGCATAAATTCGGATAATTGATAGAAGAAACACCAAATATATCCCAAACTTCTTCGCTCAAATATAGGAAAAGCCCATAACATGACTCTTTCGTAACTTACATATGTTGGGCTATGGGAAAAGGTATTGTTTTACCCTTCTCTTCTCACTGGGATATGAAGCCCACTAAATTCATCAAAGCCCTATAGATTAACTGGAAAGGAAATAGTAGATTTCACTTAGAACAAACCTCAAAGAGTGTGTGGATCAAATTTATCAGCTCTACTACGGATCATTCAATAGTCAAGATGTCACAATTTTGATGTATTTTTATCTTCCTATATTACATATGAAACTTATATACTCCGTAATCAAGTTTTAACTTAATTAGGCATATACAAATTTTCAATTATATACAAATTAATATTAATGAGTATCCTTTTATATTAGGAATTGAATAGAAAATCAGTTATTTCCCTATCCTTGCGCTCTCTCTCAGTCTCTTCGTCTCGGTCTCTCTCTCTCTCTCTCTCTCTCTCTCTCTCTCTCTCTCTCCTTCTTTGTTCTTTCCCCAATTTTTCTTTCTTTGTTGTTCTCTACTTTTTATCCTCTCTTTTTTTATTAATAATTTTAATAATTTTAATATAGAGTTTTAACTTAGCAATTTCTTTTCATGTTGCACAATTGGTGTTCGAATTGAAAGTGTCAATCAATAAATTTTAAAGGTGTTTGATTCTCCACCATTGACAACTATTAAAAAGCTTCAAAGCTTTGAATTCGAATTTGGGTTGTCAACAATATATATATATATATATATATATATATTTATTTATTTGAATGTTGTATGTAAGTTGAAAAATAGTTTTATAATATGAAATTTTTATTTAAGTTATAAATACTATTTTTTTTTATATAAAGTTGTTGATATGTATCAAAATTGCATTAAGAGAGGAAGTTTTGAATGGAATTTCATAGAGGAAGAAGAACACACCACTTATAAAATATATACAAATCATAAACAAAATACAGAAATATTATTGTATAAAATTTGTATGAAAATTGTATTTAATTGTATGATGTTATAGTTGTAATTAGCTGAGTAAAAGTGATGTATAAAAGTTATAAATTATAGGTTGTAAATAAAGTACTGTCTTAGAAAGTCCATTTAAGATACATTAAGAATTTTTAGGGGGTCCAGTTCAAGCCTCCACAACGCTCTCAAAATTAAGTGCCACTTTCACCCCATTCTGTTTCAAATGATTATCATTATTATATCGAATATAAGGAGAATGAAGTCCAAAAGAACTACAGAAAGACTTGACAAACTGATCAAACTCCAGAAGAGCCGTTTCTGGATGTAACTCAATTGGAAGGCTACAGGCAATACTTGGGATTTACACAAACTCAAAAATTTTACAAACTTACATATACTACGCTAACGGTGTTAGATACTAAAAATATCTACTCAACTAATAAAGCTAATTATGTCACAACCTAAAATACACTATAGGTCGTGTTGGCGCCTAACGCCACCGTCAGGCAAGTCAATAGTCATTTATCAATTTGATTACTCATTTTATTACTTTCAAAATCACAAATTTTAATAAGAAAAGGAGATTTACACTTCTAAATCACAGGAACGTACAACATTTGTAATTTTTAAAAGA
Organism: Nicotiana obtusifolia; assembly: GCA_002018475.1. Taxonomy (NCBI): domain Eukaryota; kingdom Viridiplantae; phylum Streptophyta; class Magnoliopsida; order Solanales; family Solanaceae; genus Nicotiana; species Nicotiana obtusifolia. The sequence continues at coordinate 6,233 of MCJB01048102.1, forward strand.
AACGAAAGGCATTAACAATATACGAAACCCTAAGCATCAACTAGTATAACCCCAAAATCCGGTGTCACAAGTGCATGGGCATTTTCTAAGAAGTACAATAATAATACAACCTTTGTCCACAATTTAAATAAGACAGGATAAAATAAATAATACAATGGAGACTCAATGGACTGTGATGCGTAGCCTGGAATGCAGCTCACATAAAGTCTCCTCAACAGGTACGCCTACGCGCCAAGGTGATCACCGAATGAACCTGTCAGATCCTGCATATTTTGTGCAGAAGTGCAGCATGGGTATGTAAATCAATGCGTACCCAGTAAGTATCTAGCCTAACCCCGGAGAAGTAGTGACGAGGGGTCGACATCGACACTTACTAGAGGTCCAATGAAGTAATATGATAAATCATAAACAGATATGAGCACACTGCAATAATGGGGTAAATCTGTAAATTACATAATCTTCCAAATATTTCTTTTAAGAATGAATTTCTCAATCTTGTATTCTACCTTAACAGCTCCGAAATATCAAGTACCAATATCAAATAAATAAAGGAATACCATATAAAATGCCGGGCATCGCTGGAAAGATTATTTCGTGAATATTCGGACTACTTGCGATATAGCGCATAATTTTGCCGAGGTCGTTCGGTCCGATCCAGAATAAAGTGTACTCTGCCGAGGGTCGAGCGGTACGAACCATAGATGCATCTATTATACTGCTGAGGTGTTCGGCCCGCTCTACGAGAAAGGAAAGAAGTTATTAAATTACGAGACACGTGCTTACAATACAATATATGAGCACAAAGGGAATATAATCTCTATAGTTTCTCAAATTACTAGCCAACAACTCAAGATGATAAGGCTCGGCCTAGCATACATATATTTACTTCTAAATCAATTTCAATTGTAAATTCAATTAATTACGCCAGCAAAAACGAGTCCAAATATTTCAAATATTACATGATAAAGTCCTAAGTCTACTCAGACATAAACATGCTTTAGCTACGTACGGACTCTCGTCATCTCATACGTACATAGCACCCACAACTAGTTGCACATAAAAATAATTATCACCTAAGAGATAGTTTCCTCCTCACAAGGTTAGATAGGAGACTTACCTCGCTCCGAAGTTCCAAAACCGGCTCCAATGCCTCTCTAACTCTTCGATTCAAGCCAAAAGATCCGAAACTAGTCAAAGAATGTGCAACTCAATCAAAATATACTCTAATACCCATAATTAATCAATTTAAACAATTTCCAACTCTGCTCGAAAAGTCGATAAAGTCAACCCTCCGGCCCACGTGCCTGGATTCCGAAAATTTTCAAAGATAAACATTACCCATAATAATACGAACTCAAATATATGATTTATTCCCAATTCCATATCCAATTTCGTGGTCAAAATCCTTCCATATCCAATTTCGTGGTCAAAATCCAAAAATACCAATTTCTATGTTTTCTACCAAAAATCCCAAATTTCTACAATTCCCATGTTTAAATCCATATATAAACCTTGTATTAACTCACAATGTGAAGAAATCACTTATCCCATAATAGGCAGTGAAAAAGGCACTCCAAAATTGCTCCAAAATCGGCTCCCATGAAAGAAATAAAGTGAGAATGAGCCAAACCCCGATTTTAAAAGAACACTGCCTAGTCCGACCTTCTTCGTGAACGCGACACTGCCCTTGCGTTCGTGAAGCACAACCTGCTTCAGCTCCAAATTCCTCCTTCTCGATCACGAAGACAGGCTCACGAACGCGATGTCTTTCCAGGCCTGACCATCGCGAACGCGGAACCATCCTCGCGAACGCGTAGTCCAATAACTTCCGAGGCCCAGCTTACCTTACGCGAACACGACCAGTCAATCGCAAACGCGGAGGACAACTGCCCAGACCTTCGTGAATGCGACTTCTTTATCGCGAAAGCGTAGAACAAAAGGGCCCGTTCCAACATTCCTTCTCCGCAAGCGCGTGAGGCTCTTCGCGTTCGCGAAGAACAACACCAGCACCAGCAAACCAGCAACAGCAACTTAGCCAAACTTGGTCCGAAACCACCCCGAAACACACTCGAGGTCCTCTGGACTCCCTCCAACCACACCAACCAGTCCCAAAACATGAAACGAACCTGCTCGAGGCCTCAAATCACACCAAAAAATATCAAAATGATGAATCGACGATCAAAATCCTTCTTTAAACTTTCAAACTTCGACGAACGCGTCTGAATCATATCAAAACATTCCGGAATGACGCTAAAGTTTGCGTGCAAGTTAGAAATCACGATACGAACCTATTCTAAGGCTCGGAACCCCAAAAGGACATTGATAACATCAAAATACACTTCGAACCAAACTTATGAAATTCTTAAACTTTCAAAATGCCAACCTTCCATAATACGCGCCGAAATGCTTCTGGACCACTAGATTATCAACTCGAACATACGCCCAAGTCTGAAATCACCATATGAAACTATTGGAACCTTCAAATCCCGATTCCGAGGTCGTTTACTCAAAAGTCAAACCTAGTCAATTTTTCCAACTTAAAGCTTCCGAATTTAGAATTTTCTTTCCAAATTAACTCCGAACTTCCCGAAATTCAATTCCGACCACACGTACAACTCATAATACCTGAAGTGAAGCTACTAAAGGGCTCGAACCACCGAACGACGCGCTAGGGCTCAAAATCACCGATCGGGTCGTTACATTCTCTCCCACTTAAACATACGTTCGTCCTCGAACGTGCCAAGAACTGCTCCGGAGTTGTCCAAAATTACTGTTTAACACTTCGTGCACCTACCCGTGCCACCGCAACCCATGTGAGCACATTAGCTCGAGCTAGATTGAAGATCCTCCTTATAACCTTAGCTTTCAAACCTTAGAACCAAATTCCAACATTCGGAATTCTAGACGAGATCCCATTTAACATACGAACACAACATCAATCACTACACACTATACCAGAACATGATCATATACCTATGCTGAAATCACACCATGTACCACATAAGTCGGTTGCCCATAATAACTTCCTCCGACTATAATAGCTGCAATTTCACGAATTTGATGCCCGCAATACACCCCGTAACACATATAGGTCCTGTTCCAATTCTCGCAATACTGCTACGATGAAAAAGATGTGTAGAAACTCATAACCGCTTGCCGAGTCAATAAATCATGGAGTCTCTCCTTCTGACAAGAACCATTACTTCATTCTGAACTGAATAACAATATTTGCTCTTTAATATATCCTATGTAACTCCGATCGCACTGATCCCAGGTCCAATAACCTCGTCTCACCCCGTACAAGCTGCTCAGGCAATAAGCCATCTCAGACACTACCAAAAATCTCATATGGCGCCCACAATGCGCCAACAAGCTACAAACTCGAATGTGATACATAAAGAAAAACGAACTTTAGAAGAGGACTACCCAGCCCGCGTAACGAATAAAACGGCCGAATAGACGCTATGAACCTTTCTCAGAGAATGAGAAATAATTACACAAAAATAAGTATAAGGAACTATGCTCAACATCTCGTTGTTGCTGCGTGCAACCTGATCCAACATGACACTGTTGCAACAACCCGATCCTAACATGATAATGTTGTGGCGTGTAACACGATCCACATAACATGCCCATGGCGGCGTGCCACCCGATCCAAACAATATACCCATGGCAGCGTGCCACCCGATCCGCACATAACAATCAAGAAGAAAACACACATCAAGATGTAACACTTATACTTACGAAATGCCCGAATATCGACCACAAGCACGCCAAGTGCGAATAGTCTTGGAGAGATGGACAACGCCATATGTTGCGAAACCCAAGCACAACTAAGGTGCAATAAATGACCTGCATCTCGAGAGCCATCCTGCTCATATAACACCACAAGCTACACGAGACCTCAACACATGTGCGAATAATTATGCCATCTCCAATGCCCGAAGGCTCCTCCATAAGCAATGCTATGACAAATGAACACATCCGACCTGACGTAGAGCACATATTCATATTAGACCCACCAACGGACCTCAAACCAATTCTGATCACACCATATTAGGCCAATAACCTTTCAAGGATCCACGATAACTTTTTCCATGACACATAAGGACAACCATTAAATCCAGGACGAACTCACACATTCCAAAGCCCAAGGAATAGAATGCCTCTCAGGCATAAACTCTCACATTAACGATAGTACCAAAAATCTCCATACTTGGTTTCAATCTTTAACAATCAAGTGACTAACATGTCACACTTATACAAATCTCCACATGGAGTACGCTCCCACGACCTTCCGCCCAGGTAGCAAAGTCTGGACATCCATCCCACCAACCGTACTAATTATGTGAAGCAATTCAAGAACTCGCAAATCAAATACACACTGATTCCTTCCACATAACGCCGTTCCCTGACGACACTAGGATAATGTCAGCTTACTCTGAACATCTAAATTCTTCCCGGCTCATCCGAGCTCGTGACATTCTCGTCAACACCGAACTGCAATCTTGATCCTCAATTTTCAAATTCCCATGTCGCTTACTGCATTTATCATGTTGCTACACGAGAATACAAGAATTCATCATAACCCCTGAACTACTAGTAGAATAAACACTTCATTGGCTAGAAACCCTTCACTTAGCTCATTTCAGAAGAACCATTGCAACACGCAACTGAATTTCCATAACCGCAGAAAATACAAGCCTCAGGCGTGGTATACACCGCCATAACTCCTCCGGGATCTATTTAAACATAACAAGGCCATTAGAATCAAATACCTCCCAAATCAATCAATTTATGGTGGCTGTCGAGTCCGCACGTACAACCACAAACCACATGTATAACTTCACACGCTGAAGGAACTGATCATTTCCACAATCATGTTGATTCAACCATTACTAACTGAACCAACTTCTTCCAATTCACTCTTGACTTGCCTTAGAAATAATAGTAGCTCCATTCAAGAATCATAATGAAACTCAACAACACTCCTTCCGAGTGACCCACTCCACGAGACCACATCGTCTCAATACCCATGAACCATCTCATACCTTTCTCATGTGCACAATAGCATCTCCGACTAGTACACCCATTCTGAAAGATCTTTTGCGAATCCGAAACTATTTCTCCTATTTTTTTTTCCAATACTGCCCCGCATGCCCGATGATAACATAGAAAATTCCCCAAGTGTTCTTCACACTCTGCTGCAAAATCCCGATCTCCAGCCACATAACGAATCCATTAGAACCACTGTTGAGAGTCACCCATTCTGACTTGGTCCCAAATATAAGCCAAACTCTAGTGCGCTGTCCGCACATGACACTCCCAAAGAAACAACTGGATGAATTATTTTTCCTTGTACATCACATCTACCAGAAGCATAAACTATGAGTCTCCCCAAAATCTAAGCATGAATTGATAAGGCGAAACATAGCACATATTCATCAAATCCTTTGCTCAAATTATCCCTGATGTTTTCTTTTCTTAGTCATAAATAATCCACTAATGCACCGATAACCAGAAGCTGCACATGTAGACAACCACGCGATCCAATCGTAGACGATGGGCTCCCCCACTTAGCTTTAAGTTACAATCACATAAATCTAGAACCCACAAAGTCTCCTTCTTCTCAATCACCATGATATCGCACCGTTAACTCGCCAAATTCTCGGAACCTCCTGTTAAACTTTTCATAAAACATTCCAAATTATCAGCCAAAATTGCCTATTCGACCTCCCGCTGGATAGTAAGTAAAACTCTTAGTAGAATCTTCATCAAAATCACGCAACTGCTAGCCTGCTCACAAAAGATAGCCCACCTGTGGAATTCCATACCGACATCTCCCAACGATGCCGCACGAGGTACAACTACCATGAATCAGCAAACCCTCCTGAGCCCATGCTCGTCCACCAGCTGTACAAGTCCATTCATTCCCCATTGACATCAACTGAAAGTCCGATAATACATTCCAAACTCGAAGTCATGTTGCATTCCAACAATAATCAAGTTTTTATACCCCTCTCCATTTCAAGCAACTCCTTCCTGCCATATTCAATGTTCCTCAGTACAGTAGCCACCATCCCAAATAAAATCCGTAGACCTAGTTACTTTTCCACCATGATTTCCAAACCGCTCTAAACTTTCTCAAGACACGCGGCTATCCTACCACAAAATCCATATGCTAGTCTGCCATTCTCACTTCGTTCAAACCATCTCCTTTAAGCAACTTCTCGACCTCCGCTTTTCATACTTGGTCTGCTAGTAATTCAACCACCATGTCCTTCCTCGTCCTTCGCTGCCCAAATGCTGCCTCATATCAAAACCCATCTCTGTAGCACTTGAAGTAATAATTGCTACCAACTCTAAGCCTCTTCGAAGACCATCTTTCTCGAGCCATCAACATTAGAAACACCGACTCGGTTCTGAAACCACTACACACTGCCATCTCTGACAACTGCTTCTCAGGTACCATTTCACAATACCCTACCCTGAAGGCAAATCTAAGAAGACCATAACACCGACGAACCTTAATGCGTTCAAATAAGGACGATGACACCACATCACAAATGAGAATTCCACCACACTCGAAAATATCAAGTCTCGTTGCTCCATCAACCAAAGCCTGAATATCCATAGTCCGATTGCCTTTCCTCCACTGGAATTAAATGCCGAACCTCTAAATTATGCATTGGGAAATCCTCCTTTCAAGTCATTCACTGCTTCTACACATAAACAAGTACTTTACCGTTACACCAACACTGTGCGATAACAACGCATGAACTTCATAGCAACCTGTACATAGCCTCAAAATCATAGGAAATACAGATACTGAGCCGAAACGACAGAACATCCTTTCGCAAGGCGACGATAATAACCTACTCGAGCACGTAGGGAAAACATCTTACACCATATTTTGGTACCATTTACAACTCCCCAATGCCCAATTGATACCTAGCGCTCCGCTTTGCATATGATTGAGTAGGAAGGAAATAAAGGCATAAGCCTCAAAGGAATCAAACTGCACGCTGTGGAATCAAGAAGGGAAGTGCTCCTAATAGCCCTGTAGCCTCTCGAAGATACGTATAGACGTCTCCATACCGATCCGCAAGACTCTACTATACTTTCTCATGCTCGTGAGACCTAAGTAAACCTAACACTCTAATACCAAGCTGTCATGACCCAAAATCCACTATAGGTCGTGATGGCGCCTAACACTGCCGTCAGGCAAGCCAATGGTGATTTACCAATTTGATTACTCATTTTATTACTTTCGAAATCAAAATTTTAATAAGGAAAGAATATTTACACTTCTAAATCATGGGAATGTACAAAATTTGTAATTTATAAAAGAAATGAAAGGCGTTAACAATATACGAAACCCTTAGCATCAACTAGTATAACCCCAAAACCCGGTGTCACAAGTGCATGCATTTTCTAAGGAGTAAAATAATAATACAACCTCTGTCCACAATGTAAATAAGACAGGATGAAATAAATAGTACGATGGAACCTCGGTGGACTGCGATGCGTAGCCTGGAATGCAGCTCACATAAAGTCTGCTCAACAGGTACACCTACGCGCCAAGGTGATCACTGAATGAAATTGTCAAATCCTGCACATTTAGTGCAGAAGTGCAGCATGAGTATGTAAATCAACGCATACCCAGTAAGTATCTAGCCTAACCCCGGAGAAGTAGTGCCGAGGGGTCGACATCGACACTTACTAGAGGTCCAATAAAGTAATATGATAAATCATAAACAGATATGAAGTACACAACAACAATGGGGTAAATATGTACGTTATATAATCTTCCAAATATTTCTTTTAAGTATGAGTTTCTCAATCTTGTATTCTACCTTAATAGCACCGAAAATGTCAAGCGCCAATATCAAATAAATAAGGAATATCATATTAAATGCTGGGCATCAGTGGAAAGATTATTTCGTGAATATTCAGACTCCTAGCGATATAGCGCACGATTCTGCCGAGGTCGTTCGGCCCGATTTAGAATAATGTGTACACTGCCGAGGGTCGAGCGGCACAAACCATAGATGCATCTATTATACTGCCGAGGCGCTCGGCCCGTTCCACAAGAAAGGAAAGAAGTTACTGAATTACGAGACACGTGCTTACAATACAGTACATGAGCACAAAGGGAATATAATCTCTATAGCTTTTCAAATTACTCTCCAACAACTCAAGATGATAAGGCTTGGCCTAGTATACATATATTTATTTCTAAATAAATTTCAATTGTAAATTCAATTAATTAGGCTAGCAAAAATGAGTCCAAACATTTCAAATATTATATGATGAAGTCCTAAGTCTACTCGGACATATACATGCTTTAGCTACGTACGGACTCTCGTCACCTCGTGAGTACGTAGCACCCGCAACTAGTTTCAAATAACAATAATTATCATTTAAGGGGTAGTTTCTCCCTCAGAAGGTTAGACATGAGACTTACCTCGCTCCGAAGTTCCAAAACCGGCTCCAACGCCTTCTAACTCTTCAATTCAAGTCAAACGATCCGAAACTAGTCAAACAATGTACAACTCAATCAAAATATACTCTAATACCCATAATTAATCAATTCAAACAATTCCCAACTCAGCTCGAAAAGTCGATAATGTCAACTTCGAAAATATTTGAAGATGAACATTACCCATAACAATACGAACTCAAATATATTATTTATTCCCAATTCCATATCTAATTTCATGGTCAAAATTCAAAAAATACCAATTTCTAGGTTTTCCACCAAAAATTCCAAATTTCTACAAATTCCATGCTTACGTCCATATATAAATCATATATTTAACTCACAATATGAAGAAATCACTTACCCCATAATGGATTGTATAGAATTTGTCAGTAATCCTTGTTTAGGCGGGTAATATACAAAACTAGAATAATGTTGGTAAATAAATTTTAAATATTGTATAGGAAGAAAAAAATTTTGAATTATAATTGCAGGTTTAAAAGTTTGAACAAGACAGTTGTATCTTTCTTTTCCATTAACATGTTAATTACATGAAAAAAGAAGAATGGAAAAAGACTAGTACTATCAGCTTCATCCTAGATTCTCAATTGAAGTAACGCATAAAAAAATACTTCGCAAAATATTATTTTTTCATATATTACATAGATTATACATTGACTGTACACGGTTATACACATACCGTGCATGAGTTTACACACACACACATACACACACACACACACAAAAACGAAAAAATAACAAATTTGCGACTGTCAAATCAGTCGTAAATCGTGTTTTTTCCGACGGATTTCTGACTGAAAAAGGTCAGTTAGAAAACACGTGGTCTCAAAATATTTGCGATTGTGTGTGTGTGTGTGTGTATGTATATATATATAAGGATGAAATAAGGATGTGATTCTTGTTTTTAACAAATGTTATGTGGTACTGCCAGATCTAGTTGGAAACTCACGGATCTGTTTATTTATGATTATGTTTGAGAGTTGTTCTTTATCTTGTTATAGTGTAAAGATGTTAGATCTGATGATAGATCTGCAAATCTACTGATTCGTTTTCATAAAATGGTTAAACATATGTTTGTAATACGAAGAATCTTTGAAGATGGCACTGGGATTCTTTCAGATCTGCACTGTAAGCGTGGTTCCCAGGGATTATGGCGAGGTGATGCCTTTAAATATACCTGGTATGCTTGTAGATGGTTGTAAAACCTTTGGGTCATCCAGGAGTAATCCTTCATAAAACAATCATAAAGATTAGCCCTTTTGAGCAAAAGAATTAGTATATTTACAGATCTACCCTCTACATCTAACCGTAAACACAATGGTAAGATAAGATCTGAACGAATCTCTTACAAGATCATATAATTTGTAGATCTATGAATTTTAATGCCAGATCTGACTCTTCTACATACAGTAGAGTTAAGAACTTGAATAACTTCTTATGAAACCACTTGGTCTCTCGAGCCAAGGATGGGAAGCAATTTTAATAATTGATATGTCGTATTTCACTCCCTCTCTTCTAGATCTACGAGTTCTTCTTCCTCCTCATCTTCTTCCAAATTTAAGCTCAAAGAAGAGATTAGTTTCTTATGATTTGCAGTCAACAATTTACAAGTTTAAAATATGGAGCTTGGCAAGTGATTATCACATGTCTACTATTGAGTAGACTATTCCTTTGGAATCAAATCATGAGGAAATCAAACTTCTCAATATCAAATTTCTTGAGAAATATAGAAAGAAATATAATTATATTTATTTTAGTTTAGTACAAATAGCTGTTAAGCCTTTATCCAGAGAAGGATTGGACACATCACTCCTACTCTGTCTTAGAGATTCTAGATTTCTAGAATTCAATGATTCGTTGCTAGAAATGGTAGAAACCAGTCTATGCAATGGACCAATTTATTTTGACTGTTTCCCTAACTTCACAATCTCCCTTTAGGATAGAAATATTTTAGATGCCTTGACCCTAAACGTTAAGACATCTAATTATAAGACTAAAGCTGGTTCTCTTCCAGTAGCAATTATTTGCAGAATTCAGTATAAGGCAATGAGTTCTGCCTTTATCACTGGAGTTATGAGAACTACTCACAAAGGTGAAACTGTTCTCTTTTAGACAGATCTGCAAAGGTCTCATCTGTCTATTCCTAAACCAATCTCTTGGAATCAGGTCACTCTTCCTAAAAACTGGCTTCTCCAGGATGCCACTCTTGCTCAAAAGTCACAAAACACTACGGTTTTCTAGATCCAACAATTCCCTTCTGGATCTGCGCTAGTTTCCTTTCGGAGGTCCCTTAGCCAAAGAGTTAGTTCCTCTGCCTCTTTGGAGTCTGAAATACCATCAATTCATTCTGCTAGACATTCAGTGTCTTCATATCCCACTAGAGTCGAGACAGTAGATTTTGAATCTAGAGTTCCACAAGCTAGGTATAAGGTAGAAAAACCAGAAACGATTCCCTCTGCTGACACTACCTACAGCAGACCAGAATCTCCTACTTATACGTCACTAGGCGCCGAATTAGAAGATGACAACATTGTTGGTGCTTTGGAGATTGAATTTGAAATTGACAAAAAAGGTCTTCAAAAAGAATTTTATTCTCCTGAAAATCTTATTAAAAGAACTTTGGTTTTTAAACAAGTATAAAGGAGAAGAAATGAAGAAAATCCAATCAATTTTCTATGACAGTCTAAATGTTATTAAACAACAAATCAATTTCTTCGAATGATTTGAAATTTATGCTGACTATAATCAAATAGATTTCCCATTTTCAAATTCAATTAATGTTTCAAAAATATGGAAAACCAATACTGCGAAGAAGTAATTTCCGTACTTCCTCCGTCACAATGGTTTTCAACAAACTTTGCTAGCAGCTCTGTTACAGCCTCACCTTTCAAAAAGAGAGCTGACACTGAGCCGATTACTGGCAAAGATATTAAAAATATCTTTTAATAGTAGAACCAATAGTAGAACCTTCTACCCCTAAAACTTAATTATTTAAACCATACGAGATCCCTAGAACCCATACTAGAGAGCTTGTTATACACCGTTCTGCGGATTCTCCCAAACTCCGAGCTTCAATAGAGAATAGTAGAAATAGAGAAATCCTTAACAGTCAAGGACACTCCAGTACGACAGACTGAAGAAACATCTTCTTCTAGGTTCTTAAGAGCTTTAGGAGAAACCGACTCAGATAACGAATCTGAGTAATTTTCACAAATTTCCCTAGAGGAAAAACCTCCTCCAGAATTAACACCTATTAAGTTAGAATTTTCCAACTGGCGAAAGCCTCAAAAACTCTATTACCCTAGAGCTACACATCCAGACGTGGTCTTAGAAGAAAGACCCAATACCATGCAAAATAATTATAATGCTCATATATCTACGAGTCCGAATATAATATTCTTTCCAAAATTGCAGCAGATGACCATGGTGGCCACTGCTTATAAAACCTCCCATAATTGTTCTGACCATAATACTACTTATGTCTTAGTCATTGGTTTTACAGGCGAACTTAAGGGGTGGTGGGGTACCCATTTAAGCGATGATGAAAAACATTTAACTTTCCCATCCATAAAATTAGATGAATTAGGAAAACCAATCCCAAAAGATGGTGCAAGAATTCCTGATTCTATCAACACGTTGATTTACACAATCATCAAAACATTTGTAGGATGTCCAGGTATTTTTAGAGAAAAATCCTCTGAAATACTCAACAACCTTAAATGCAAAACTCGTTCAGACTTTATGTGGTATAAGGATTCCTTCCTCACCAGGATCTATGAAAGACCAGATGGGAATCTCCTTATTAGAAAGAGAAATTCCTAGATGGCTTGCCTAAGTCCCTTAGAGATTTAGTTAAGGAAGGATTTTATAGTCAATATTCCGGTGATATTGTTCCCTACGATCAAATTACTTACGGCCAGATAGTTAGCCAGATTCAACAGGTTGCTCTTAAGATCTGCAGGCAAGATAAATGCTTAGACAACTTGCGAAGGATAGGGCACAAAGACGTAGAGACTTAGGAAGCTTCTGCGAACAATTTGGTCTTCCTTCGTGCGGTAGTAAACCACATAGGAAAAAGACTTCTAAACCCGATTCATCCAACATTAGAAAATACAATTTCAATAGGAAAAGGAAACCTTCCTATACTAAAAATAAGTCTTCTAAATCTATTAATAAAGATGGAGAGACTTCTACTTCCACTGGAAAATGTTCCAAGTGTGGAAAGCCAGGTCACATCGTCAAGTTTTTCAAAGTCTCTCAGAAGATCAAGAGCCTACAACTTGACGAATCCACTCTAAATAAAATAGAGAAACTGCTTGTTGAATTAAGCGAGTCTTCGGATATTACAGATAATGAAATGTCCTATGATGAGTAATTTAACAACATATTAGAAGATGATTTAGATTCATCTTCTGCATCTTCAGAAGGGTCTGACCAGGACGACCTCCCTCAGATCAATGTTCTCACAAAAGAACAAGATCTTCTTCTTGAAGTGATTGGTGATCTTCAAGACCCTGAACTTAAAAGGGATTATTTAGGAACAATTAAGACAGTCATTAATAAGCCTTCAACATCCTCGCCTTCAACTTTTCAAAATCATCCCAGGTAGCCAATACCTACAACATTACTGGTACTCTTAAGAGATTTCCCTCTGATAATCCTATAGCAGCAAAAGTGACCATTTCGGACCTTTAATCTGAGATAGCACACCTAAAGGAAGAAATTAGGGAAAGAAAAGCTAGACAAAAGCTAGATAGACTTATCCTCCAGCAATTATCTAATGAGCAACAAAAGCTCAGAGAGGCTGTACAGGTCGTTGCAACCTCTGACCAAGTTTTTGCTTCGCATTGACTGCAAGGCAGCTAAGTCCATTCTACAGAAGGAAGTGCAAAATATTGCTTCAACTTTTTTTTTTCCAGATGGTAAGCTATTTTATCAATTTTTTTATTTTGGTATTGAATTTATAAAGGGAAGCTCAAATTCTATGCCTGATTTCCTAACCCGTGAATTCCTTCAAGGAAAATAATATGCCTAAAAAACCAAAGCCCCCGCGATTAACCTTACCAGCTCCAGAGGAGAAGCAACAACAGGAGGCTGCCACACAACAACCTAAAGATACATCAATTTCAATAGTTGTTCAACAATAACAGACAACAACAGTAGTTTCTAAAAAGCAGCAAACGACAGAAGTTGGATCAAGCCAGCCAAAATGTAGATCGCCTGTAGACTATGCCATGAAAGGCATCCCAATGGTGGTCACATCACAGTCGATTCCGGCCAAACCAATTTCAATTGCCCAACCTCGAAGATGGGCAGATATCGCCGAAGAAGAACCATTTTCTGAAGATGATATTCCATTTGCAAAGCCGCAAGCTTCGCAGTAGACGACAAAAGATTTTGAGAAATAGATATAACTCATGGTCCTTACTTCAGAAGCACCCATGACTCCTCTCAACCAAGAGGAAGTGGCCAAGTCAATGGCGTAACTCCTTGAAGCAACCGCCATATCTTCCGCCAGGTCTTCTTCAGCTTCAACTTCAGTTGTGGTTCCGAAAAGCACTACGCCTTCAAATTCGACCGTGGCTGCTACAAGCACCACGAGGAAAGAAGTGGTGGTGAAAAACCCCACTAAAAGACAAGTGGTGGCCAAAAGTCTCACTACACAAAGCACGATGCCTTCTGAACCTAAACGGGCACTTTCTTCACCTGTGCCTCTGCCAATTTCTTCAGCAGGTCCTTATTCGGAGGAACCTCAATATGTTAAGAACGAGATGACTTTCTCACTCGTCCAAACCGAGCCACATCTTTGGGATTCTAACCCTCTAGTAGTAGCCAAAAAGATGCTCTTCCAATTTTTTTCAGAAAACTTCTGTCCATAACTAGAAGTTCTATGAATTTATCCTTATAGATGCTCATTCTTGTCTATTTAAACCTTTTTTGGATAAAACCCAAACCTATATCACCCATACCAAAGTATGGATAAACAAAATTATCTCGCCAAAGGAATGGGTGATCACCCTATGAAAGTCAGAAAACTTTTCCAGCTATTTTTCCCTCAATTTTTCAGTTACTATGATTATAGGGATGCGTGGTCTAATGCGTTGACCTTTCAAAACCATACTAACAAACATTCATATTTCTTCCTTTGGGGAAAACTCTTGCCGATTGATTTTCCCTAATGGTTTTTGCACCAATGGTGGCCTATTTACGATCATTTAGCAGATATATTTTCTCCACCAGTGAAAGAAGGATTTAAGTATTTTTGTTCCAGATTTCTCGGAGATCAGCACGTTCCCCAGTTGCTTCAATTTTCCCTCAGATTTCACATCCCATGAATATACACCCAGAAGTTTATTTTTCACAAACGGGAAGGATTCAGAGGTATGACTTGGTTAGCCCTTCAAGGCTACTGCAAGTGGTACAAGGCATGGAGGGATGCCACGGAAACCTACTTACCAGCTGTATTGGCTAACTATCTGGCCGTAGGTAATTTGATCGTATGAAACAATATCACCGGAATATTGACTCTGAAATTCTTCCTTAACTAAATCTCTAAGGGACTTAGACAAGCCATCTAGGAATTTCTATTTCTAATAAGGGAGATTACCATCTGGTCTTTCGTAGATCCTGGTGAGAAAGGAATCCTTATACTATCTAAAGTCTGAAAGAGTTTTGCATTTAAGGTTGTTGAGTATTTCAGAGGATTTTTCTCTAAAAATACCTAGACATCCTACAAATGTTTTGATGATTGTATAAATTAACGTGTTGATAGAATCAGGAATTGTTTCACCATCTTTTAGGATTGGTTGTCCTAATTTATCTAATTTCACGACTTGAAAAATTTTGTTGTTTTTCCTCGTCGCTTAAATGGATATCCCACCACCCCTTAAGTTGGCCTGTAAAACCAACGACTAAGACATGAGTAGTACTCTGGTCGAAATAATTGTGGGAGGTTTTATAAGCAGTGGCCACCATGATCATCTTATATAATTTGGAAAGAATATTATATTCGAAACATCCATCGATATTTCACTCATAGATATTATGAGCATTATAATTATTCTACATGGTATTGGATCTTTCTTCTAAGACTACGTCTGGATGTGTAGCTCTAGGATAATAGAGTTTTTGAGGCTTTCGCCAGTTGAAAAATTCTGACTTAATAGGTGCTAATTCTGGAGGAGGTTTGTCCTCTAGGGAAATTTGTGAAAATTCTTCAGATTCGTTATTTGAATCGGTTTCTCCTAAAGCTCCTACGAACCTAGAAGAAGATGTTTCTTCAGTCTGTCGGACTGGAGTGTCCTTGACTGTTAAGGATTTCTCTATTTCCGCTATTCTTTGTTGAAGTTCAGAGATTTTGGGAGAATCCGCAGAATGGTGCATAACAAGCTCTCTAGTATGGGTTCTAGGGATCTCGTATGGTTTAAATAATGGAGTTGCAGGGGTAGAAGGTTCTACTGTTGAGTTTCTTCAGAGTAGATGAAGATGAATTTGAAACTAAGTATTCTCCAAGAGTTTGTAAATACTTGTTCGTATAATTATTTTGTTCAAAAATATTTTTAATATCTTTGCCAGTGATCGGCACAGTGTCAGCTCTCTTTTTGAAAGGTAAGGTTGTAATAGAGCTGCTAGCAAAGTTTATTGAAAACCCTTGTGATGGAGGAAGTTCGGAAATTACTTCTTCGCCAGTATTGGTTTTTCATATTGTTGAAACGTTAATTGAATTTGAAAATGGGAAATCTATTTGATTATAGTCAGCATAAATTTCAAACCATTCGAAGAAATTGATTTGTTGTTTAATAACATTTAGACTTTCATAGAAAATTGATTGGATTTTCTTCCTTTCTTCTCCTTTTATACTTGTTTAAAAACCAAGTTCTTTTAATAAGATTTCCAAGAGAATAAAATTCTTTTTGAAGACTTTTTTTGTCAATTTCAAATTCAATCTCCAAAGCACCAACAGCGTTGTCATCTCTTATTCGGCACCTAGTGACGTATAAGTAGGAGAATCTGGTCTGTTGTAGGTAGTGTCGGCAGAGGGAATCGTTTCTAGTTTTTCTACCTCATACCTAGCTTGTGGAACTCTAGATTCAAAATATACTACCTCGACTCTAGTGGGATATGAAGACACTGAATGTTTAGCAGAATGAATTGATGGTATTTCAGACTACGAAGAGGCAGAGGAACTAACTCTTTGGCTAAGGGACCTCTAAAAGGAAACTAGCACAGATCCAGAAGGGAATTGTTAGATTTGGGAAACCGTAGTGTTTTGTGGCTTTTGAGTAAGAGTGGCATTCTAGAGAAACTAGTTTTCAGGAAGAGAGACCTGATTCCAAAAGATTGGTTTAGGAATAGAAATATGAGACCTTTGTAGATCTGTTTGAAAGAGAACAGTTTCACCTTTGTGAGTAGTTCTCATAGCTCCAGTGTTAAAGGCAGAGCTCATTGCCTTATACTGAATTTTGTAAATAATTGCTATTGGAAGAGAACCAACTCTAGTCTTATAATTAGATGTCTTAACGTTTAGGGTCAAGGCATATAAAATATTTCTATCCTTAAGGAAGACCGTAAAGTTAGGGAAACAGTCGAAATAAATTGGTCCATTGCAAAACTGGTTTCTACCATTCCTAGCAACGAATCATTGAATTCTAGAAATCTAGAATCTCTAAGACAGAGTAGGAGTGATGTTTCCGATCCTTCTCTGGATAAAGGTTTAGTTGCTATTTCTACTAAACCAAAATGGATATAATTATATTTCTTCCTATATTTCTCAACAGATTTGATATTCATAAGTTTGATTTCCTCATGATCTGATTCCAAAGGAATAGTCTACTCAATGGTAGACATGTGATAATCACTTGCCAAGCTCCATTTTTTAGACTTGTAAATTGTTGACTGCAAATCATAAGAAACTAATCTCTTCTTTGAGCTTAAATTTGGAAGAAGATAAGGAGGAAGAAGAACTCATAGATCTTGAAGAGAGGGAGTGAAAGTTCGATATATTAATAATTAAAATTGCTTCCTATCCTTGGCTCGAGAGACCAAGTGGTTTCATAAAGAAGTTATTCAAGTTCTTAACTCTACTATATGTGGAAGAGTCAAATCTGGTGTTAATCTTCATAGATCTATAAATTATATGATCTTGTAAGAGATTCATTCGGATCTTATCTTACAATTGTGTTTAGGGTTAGATGTAGAGGGTAGATCTGTAAGTATACTAATTCTTTTTCTCAAAAGGGCTAATCTTTATGATTGTTTTACGAAGAATTACTCCTGGATGACCCAAAGGTTTTACAACCATCTGCAAGCATACCAGATACATTTACAGGCATCACCTCGCCATAATCCTTGGGAACCACGCTTACAGTGCAGATCCGAAATGATCTCAGTGCCATCTTCAAAGATTCTTCATATTACAAGTATATGTTTAACCATTTTATGGAAAAGAATCAATAGATCTGCAGATCTATCATCAGATCTAACATCTTTACACTATAACAAGATAAAGTAAGAACAACTCTCAAACTTAATCATAAATAAACAGATTCGTGAGTTTCCAACTAGATCTGGCAGTACCACATAACAATATGTTAAAAACAAGAATCACATCCTTACTTCCCCACTGGCTCTGATACCAGAGGGGCGGAAGCTAGTCCCCGAAGGGGTAGAGGGGACTGGAAAATACATGGAATATAAGGAACAAGAAGCAAGAAATAAAATTAAACTCAGGCGGCAAAGCCGACCATATGCAAGCGTATGCTAAATAAAATAGGTCGAAAATCATATTTTTTTCGACGGATTTCCGACTGAAAAAGGTCAGCTAGAAAACATGTGGTCGCAAAATATTTACAATAGAATCAGTCGAAAATTTCTGATAGATTCAGTCGCAAACTGAAAAAATACACGCACATTTGAATTTAAGTCATTTGCGACCGAATCGGTCGGTAATTTGCGACTGATTCGGTCGCTAATAAAAAAATACAAATTAAATGTTCCGACTGACTCCGTCAGAAAACTAAATTGTGACGACCCAAAGGGTCATCACTTGTTTTCAGATTGAATTCAGTGTTCCGAGGTTTAAAAACCTCCTTTTTACCTCACCTCGATTTGCATGTGCAGTCTATATAATGTTTCAGAACGTTTTTATGTGGAAAGATTAAAATGTGAAATAGAGCTTTAAAAACTCAAGTGAGTTGACTTCCACCAATATTTTTAGTAAACGGACCTGTATAAGTGTTCTGATAGTTCAAGTAGGTCCGTATCGTGATTTAGGACTTGGGCGTATGCCGGAATCAAATTTTGAGGTCCCGAGCTCAAGTTATAGCCATTTAATGGAAGGTCATGATATTTTTCGTTTATGTAGCAGTGTATATTGCTTAGTGATATTTTTATAATATAATGGAAGAAAATATGAAAATTGTATTTGTATTCTTGGTAGGTTATATCTTTGATTTATTCTGTCGCCGTAGTAAAATTTCCATATTTCCAGACCTACAACCGTTCTCAATTATAGATATTGAACCCTGCATGTATAGATTGTTGGCCGCCAGCAAAGAAAAAAAAAACAAAAACAAAGGGAATAACCTAAACAGTATACAAACCCAACTCCAACTCAAACACGCCTTTATGCTATTACTTTACACATACACGACTCCTCACACTTCACAGAAAAGAATCAATTCTGATCAATCCATCAAACGAACCTTCTTTAATCTTTCAATTCCCTTTTCCCTATTCAAAATCCCCCAGACCTCCTACTTTGTGAATTAATTATTATAAACCCAACTGCATCTCCCTTCTTTGTCTATTTCGTATTTGGGGGAAACGAAAAAAAAAAGAAAAAGGAAAAAAAAATCAGAGGTGCCGTATTTGTTGATTTGCAAAGTTGCTGGAATTTATATTTCGACATTGGAAAGCTTAACTAAGATTTGAAGTCTTCGGACACAAAATTTCAAAGCGAGGTAAGTATCCGGTCTAACCTTAGCATGAGGGATTAGGAGTTGTGTCCTATTTGTTAATTGCTTCTTGTTGAGTACGACGTATAGGCATGGTGACGAGTATCTATATGTTTGTGTCGAGCATGACCGTGAATTTTCCTTGCTGTGTTCTGAGTTTTAGTGAGTTTCTTTGATGTATTTCTGAGTTTTAGTTGCTGTATTTTTTAGTTCTGGTGAGTATCTCTTTTATTCTCTGGCATTCTCTCTATCCAGTTTAATTGTAGATATTTTCATCAGTTTATTCTCGTGTAAATTTGCAATATAAATATGTAGTAGTATTTTTATTCTACTTGCGAAGTTTTCTACAATAAAAATGAATGTGGAAGTTGAGCATTGTTAGTGCATGGCCATGGTTAGCTGATATTTTGGCTTTCGCGTTTAAAATTGCTGATAGGATAATAGTGTGTTGTGTATTATACTTTATATTCTTTAAGTGTTGGCTGTGTAGGAATCAATGAAATAATTTCATCAACTTGGCAACTTCATTTATGTTTTTTTTTCTTTCTTAGGAAGTATATGATTTTCGAGAAATTTCAAGCTTCTTACTGTTTTAATTCCATTAGGAAACTATTTTTCTCCGACTTTGTGTATTTCAGGAACCACCAAAATTAGGAACGTGCAAATTATTATTATTATTTTTTTCTTTTCTGTTTTAGTTTTTATAAAATATACTGTATTATTTTATTAGTACATTTCAACTTGAACTTTTTGATGGGCAGATTTTGTTCCCTTGCCGGGATGTCTGCTTTGATATTATTGCTCCCTTGTTGGGAAGTTGTTATATTGCTTTTGTTTCCTTGCCGGGATTTTCTTGTGATTTTTGTGATAATATGTAAAAGGGAGCGGGTGGTACGCCTACCACATGATATAATAAAATGGGAACGGGTGGTACGCCTACCACAAGATATAATGAAATGGGAGCGGGTGGCACGCCTGCCACAAGATATAATGAAATGGGAGCGGGTGGTACGCCTACCACATGATATAATGAAATGGGAGCGGGTGGTACGCCTACCACAAGATATAATGAAATGGGATCGGGTTGCACGCCTGCAACAAGATGAAACTGAAAGTGAAAGTTGCTTGTATTTCCCTTTATTTGAATTAGAATTTAATTTGCAGTTTCTTTAATACTCGTTGTTGATCTGTTTGTTTTTTTTATCTGTTATCCCGAAGCATGTTTCACTTACCCAGCTTTAATTGTTTATTTATTTCTATCGTTCCGCTGTAGATGTATATATATATATATATATATATATATATATATATAACTGTACAGGTCTATTTGGAGTCTGGTCCTAGCCTCGTCACTACCTCGCCGAGGTTAGGCCAGGCACTTACCAGCACATGGGGTCGGTTGTGCTGATACTACGCTCTGCACTCTTTTGTGCAGATCCCAGCGCTATAGATTTTGGACCGTAAGGAGTTTTTAGTTTCTTGCTGATCAGGTGACCCGAGGTAGTCCTGCAGGCGTCCGCAGACCTTGGTGTCTCCCGCTATCTATTTTACCTGTTTCTTTTGTTTAGTTTCAGAGACAGTACTTTTTATTTCTTTCAGACCCTTATTTGTAGTACTCTTAGACAGTCTGTGAAGCTGTGACACTAAATCTTGGGTGGTTCGTTAAGGAGATTTTATTAGCGATATTTTAAGGTCCGAAATTTTATTCATTCTGCTCGCTAATTTATGTTGTTCTTTAGTTGTTGGTTTTATGTTGCAATGAATTTAAGAATGGGAACATGGTTAATAATTCGATTATTTGGCTTGCCTAGCTGCCATTAGTAGGCGCCATCACGACTCTCGAGGGTGGGAAAGCCGGGTCGTGACAAGTTGGTATCAGAGCTCTAGGTTAAATGGGTCTCACAGTTCATAGGCAAGCTCGGTAGAGTCTGAGGGATCGGTACGGAGACGTCTGTATTTATCCCCCAGAGGCTACAGAGTTAGGAAAAACTTCACATTTGTTCTTTCTTGTCGTGCGGTTTTGTTTCTCAATGCTAATTGGATTTTTACTCTGTTCTTTCGAGATGGCGAGAACACGCGCTTCCTCATCTACTGCTCAGCAGCCCGAGCCCTCAGGAAGAGGAAGGGCCCCACCGAGTTAGTTGGCGTAGGAGTGGATTAATTGATAGAGATCAAGATTTTAGTGAAAGAGGTGATATAAAGGAACTCCAGTTGAGGAGTGGATTAATGGAGAAGGATGAAGAATTTAGTGATAGAGTTAACAAAATGCATCCTCAGTTGAAGTCTCTTGCTTATCGACACGTGCATGAGAAGAAGCCACGACATCATTACCAGGCTTCTTTGAGTAGTAGGAATGAGACAAGGAGAAGATATGATGAGTTCTTTGATGATGAGGACATATATGAAGCTAGAAGCGCTGGTGTAAGAATGTTGCTGCCTCCTCTCAATATAAGGAACGTGTGACCACATCCTCTGGAATCTCTAGTATGAATTACGCCCCTATGGTTCAAGATGATATGTAATTGCTTGGGGATATTCATTCAAGGAGTTCCACAAAGCTTAGAAAACCATCATATCTCAAAGAATATGGTGAAAATCACAGTTATAATACCCTTGAAGAATATGCAGATGGGCATAAGGAATAGACAAGTTACCAATATGATAAAGTTAGTCCTCCTACGAGTGACGATATGGATTATTTATATCTTAAAGTTAGGCCAAGAGATACTAGTGATTATGGTCATTCATATGAAAGAACTAGTATGCTTGGACAAGTAGTACTTGACAAAAGACATGCTCGGGCACCAATTTATTTGGAACCCCTTAGAGAGAATACTGATGATGCTAAGTTTCCTCGAAGAGATGTCATTAACAACAGTTCATGGGATCACCATTCATTGACCAAACAATCAATTTCAATGAACCTTCCGGATGCCCGATCATTAGTGAGATCAAGCCAAGGACATTTTTATGTGGATCCTGGTGATACTAATGTTGAGATGCGAAATGTAAGAGAATCAGACAGAGAAAACTTTGGATGTTCCTTGTCATGAAAAGATTCCTCGTAGGCGTATGGATTACCGTAGTAGCAAGTATGGACATCATATATCCAATGTTGAGAGGTGGAGGAGATCCCCACGGCATGAACATGAAATGGAAATGCTTGGAGATAGGATACAATTAAAGAAAATTGAATAAGGTGTAATTGGCCCTGATTGTTATCCAGTTAGGTCAGTAAAGAGGAAATACATTTTAGATAAAGAAACAACGGGGCATAAGTCTATACAGGTGGGCAGTAAATGGAAGAAAAACACCCAGAAATCAAGAACCATGTTCCATAAATTTATTTTGAATTCTCGAAATTGGTTTTGCTATCTTTTAGTAGCTTATTTGGATTATTATTATTATTAAATGGAATTACAAATTATGCTGACGCCCAACTTATGACATGGGCCCAAAATCAGGAAATATTTACGTTCTCTCTGCCAACTATTCAGTTCTTATTATGTAGAACCCATAGGATATTGTTTGATCAGGTGAATTGTGGGAATGGCCCAGCAGAACTGTAATATTGTTAACATATATTCTGTAACTTCTATGAGGATGGTCAAATATTTGTTGCTTAAACCCATTTCTATGCTTGGGTCAGATCAATATCAAATTCTATTTGATACGGAACTCAATATCAAAATTCTTGAAAGCCTGCCATTCTTCTCACGATTTTCCTTGAACTTAACCGGATTACATGAAGTTCAATTGAGGGTTTGGCTTTAATGATCAAACTGGTCAAGAACCTTTTAAAAAAAAAATGATTTTGAGTGTGAAATAATAGGCTGGAAATACATCAGAAAATAGAAAATATTTATTTGCAGGGTACTCCTCTCAGAAAATAGAAGCAGTTATAGAAAAACATATCTATATCTTTTTGTGTCTTAAACTTCAACTATAAGCGTTGTCCTACTTTGAACTGATGGAAGCAAAAGGGGTCTAGGAGTTCATCTCTTTTATTTTTATGTTGGAGAAATGGAATAAAGATCCATTTGCTGTTCTAGAATATGTTGGAGACAAAAGTTGTGCATGACCATGCACTTGCTTCTTTATCAAAGATATGAATGTGTTACTGGTTCAAAAAAATAAAGTTATAGAGGCAGTCAAGAACTAGCCTAGACCAGCATCAGCTACAGAGATTCGGAGTTTCTTGGGATTGGCAGACTACTATCGTCGGTTCGTGGAGGGGTTTTCATCTATTGCAGCCCCGATGACCAAGTTGACCCAGAAGGGTGCCCAGTTCAGGTGGTCGGATGAGTGTGAGGCGAGCTTTCGGAAGCTCAAGACAGCTCTGACCACGGCACCAGTGTTAGTTCTACCCACAGGTTCAGGGCCTTACACAGTTTATTGTGATGCCTCTCGTATTGGGTTTTGGTGCAGTGTTGATGCAGGAGGGCAAGGTCATTGCCTATGCTTCGAAGCAGTTGAAGATTCGTGAGAAGAACTATCCGGTGCATGACCTAGAATTGGCAGCCATAATTCACGCATTGAAGATTTGGAGGCACTATTTGTATGGCGTGGCGTGTGAGGTGTTCACGGATTATAAGAGTCTTCAATATTTGTTCAAGCAAAAGGAGTTGAATTTGAGGCAGCAAAGGTGGTTAGAGTTGTTGAAGGATTATGATGTCACTATCTTATATCACCCGGGAAAGGCTAATGTAGTGGCCGATGCCTTGAGTAGAAAGTCGGCCAGTATGGGCAGTCTTGCTTATATTCCAGTCGGCGAAAGGCCACTTGCCTTGGATGTTCAGACTTTGGCCAATCGGTTTGTGAGATTGGATATTTCTGAGCCTAGTCGGGTATTAGCTTGCACGGTCACTCATTCTTCGTTGTTGGAGCGTATCCGTGATCGACAGTTTGACGATCCCCATTTGTGTGTCCTTAGAGACACGGTGCAGCGTGGAGGTGCCAAGCAGGTTACCTTAGGTGATGATGGAGTTTTGAGATTACAGGGTCGAGTTTGTGTGCCTAATGTAGAGGGACTTCGGGAGCTGATTTTAAAGGAGGCCCATAGCTCCAGGTATTCTATTCATCCCGGCGCCACGAAGATGTATCAGGATCTGCGACAGCATTATTGGTGGCGTAAAATGAAGAAGGATATAGTTGCGTACGTGGCTCGGTTTTTGAATTGCCAGCAGGTTAAGTGTGAACATCAGAGGCCTGGTGGACTATTTCAGAGGATTGATCTTCCCGAGTGGAAGTGGGAGCGGATCACTATAGATTTCGTTGTTGGACTTCCGCAGACTCGGAAGAAGTTCGACGCAGTTTAGGTCATTGTTGATAGGCTGACCAAATCAGCACATTTCATTCCTGTGGCAGTCTCCTATTCATCCGAGAGGTTAGCTGAGATCTATATCCGGGAGATTGTTCGCCTTCATGGTGTGCCAGTATCTATCATTTCGGACCGAGGTACGCAGTTTACCTCGCGTTTCTGGAGGGCAGTTCAACGAGAGTTGGGCACCCAGGTTGAGTTGAGTACAACATTTCATCCTCAGACGGACGGACAGTCTGAGCGGACTATTCAGATATTGGAGGATATGCTTCGAGCTTATGTTATTGACTTTGGAGGTTCGTGGGATCAGTTTTTGCCATTAGCAGAGTTTGCCTACAACAACAGCTACCAGTCGAGTATCCAGATAGCTCCTTATGAGGCTTTATATGGTAGGCGGTGTCGATCTCCAGTTGGATGGTTTGAGCAGGGAGAGGCTCGGTTGTTGGGTACGGATCTGGTTCAGGAGGCCTTGAACAAGGTCAAAATCATTTAGGAAAGGCTTCGTACAGCTCATTCCAGGCAAAAGAGCTATGCAGATCGTAAGGCACGAGATATAGCCTTTATGGTTGGTGAGCAGGTATTACTCCGAGTGTCGCCTATGAAAGGCGTGATGAGATTTGGAAAGAAAGGCAAGCTTAGCCCTAGGTTCATTGGTCCATTCAAAATTCTTGATCGAGTGGGGGAGGTGGCTTATAGGATTGCATTGCCGCCGAGCTTATCGGCCGTGCATCCAGTGTTCCATGTGTCCATGCTCCGGAAATATCACGGCGATCCAACTCACGTGCTAGATTTCAGCACCGTCCAGTTGGACAAGGACTTGTCTTATGAGGAGGAGCCGGTAGCTATTCTAGACCGACAGGTTCGTCAGTTGAGGTTGAAGAGTTTTCCTTCTGTTCGTGTTCAGTGGAGAGGTCAGCCTCCCGAGGCATCGACCTGGGAGTCCGAGTCCGATATGCGGAGCTCTTATCCACATCTTTTCCCCGACTTAGGTAATTCCTTCTTCTGTCCGTTCGAGGACGAACGGTTGTTTTAAAGGTGGAGAATGTGACGACCCAAAGGGTCATCACTTGTTTTCAGATTGAATTCAGTGTTCCGAGGTTTAAAAACCTCCTTTTTACCTCACCTCGATTTGCATGTGCAGTCTATATAATGTTTCAGAACGTTTTTATGTGGAAAGATTAAAATGTGAAATAGAGCTTTAAAAACTCAAGTGAGTTGACTTCCACCAACATTTTTAGTAAACGGACCTGTATAAGTGTTCTGATAGTTCA
This sequence comes from Nicotiana obtusifolia, assembly GCA_002018475.1. Classification (NCBI taxonomy): domain Eukaryota; kingdom Viridiplantae; phylum Streptophyta; class Magnoliopsida; order Solanales; family Solanaceae; genus Nicotiana; species Nicotiana obtusifolia. The sequence goes on from MCJB01048102.1 coordinate 32,282, forward strand.
AGTAGGTCCGTATCGTGATTTAGGACTTGGGCGTATGCCGGAATCAAATTTTGAGGTCCCGAGCTCAAGTTATAGCCATTTAATGGAAGGTCATGATATTTTTCGTTTATGTAGCAGTGTATATTGCTTAGTGATATTTTTATAATATAATGGAAGAAAATATGAAAATTGTATTTGTATTCTTGGTAGGTTATATCTTTGATTTATTCTGTCGCCGTAGTAAAATTTCCATATTTCCAGACCTACAACCG
>MCJB01048102.1:36881-75972 GCA_002018475.1 Nicotiana obtusifolia
GGGGGGGGTAGGGGACTGGGGGTCTCGATGGATGAAGAAGAGAGAAAAAAGAAAGAAAAGAGAAGAAGAAAGAAATTGGGATGGGCTGGGGTTCTAAAAGACTTTTGTGACTGATTCGGTGTCAATAATAGCGACTGTTTCAGTCACAAATTTAAAAAATAAGATGACTAAATTTTAATAAGGTCTGCGATAATTTCGGTCGCAAATGGTCAAACCAAAAGTTTGAGTTTAAGTTTTCGATCGAATTTGTCAAAAAATTTTATCCCGAATTTTTTCGTCAAATGTTGCTACTAATGTTGGAAACATAGTGGAAAGTATTTAAAAAAATATAACAAATATTATTTTTTAAATTTCTGACTAAATTAGTCGGAAATTTCCGACTGAATCAGTCAGAAATTTTCGACTAATTTTTCCGATCGGAAAATTTCAGTCATATGCCCAAGTACAAATTCATCATACGAACCTACTAGAACCTTCAAATCTCGTTTATGAGGTTGTTTACTCAAAAGTCACACATTAGCCAATTCTTCCTACTTAAAGCTTCCGAAATTAGAATTTTCTTTCCAATCCAATCCCGAACTTCCCAAAATTCAATTCAGACCACATGTGCAAGTCATATACCTGACGTGAAGCTACTCAAGGCCTCAAACCGCTGAACGACGTTCTAGAGCTCAAAACGATCGGTCGGGTTATTGCACAACCTCGAACCTCTTTTGTTTTTATTTTCCTTTTTGTGTGTTTCGCCTCACTTTGAGTATTCTTAAAAGCCAACTCGATCATATATGCAACCGTACTTGTTACGGGACTCGGGTAATGCCTAACACCTTCGTTCCGGGTCAAATGAACCCCCTTACTCGGGATTTCTGGTGCAGTCAGGTTTAGAGTCAAATGTGTTTTGAAAGAAACATTATTTTCAAAAGGTGACTTGGCACACCGAAACCAAATGTCAAGTGGCGATTCTGAAAAAGCTTTCGAAACACAAATTTTGTCACTTTCTAATTGAAAAACCCTTTTGAGCTTCAAAAATCACGTTTATCATTTAAAAAAGGTTGAGGAGGTGAAAAAAAAGGGGTGTGACAGCTTTGGCGACTCTGCTGGGGAGTTGCAGTTTCGAGCTGTACTTGATCTTGTTGGCTTTTTAGAATATTCATTTGTGGTTTTTATGTTCTTTATTTGGTTTGTTTGTTTCTTATTTTGTTTTATTTTATTTTCTAGTTGTTTACGTGTTTACAATTTTTCCTTTATGTGTTACTACTTTATAACTGTCATCATTAGCATAACCTTGAGTCATTCTTTCTGCAACAAGTCTTCGTAGTGCGCGTCGCATACACGAACTCTTTGTTGAGCCCTTGTTTTAGGAGGGGGAGCTGTTGGACGTATAGAGTAGGTGGAAAGTTTGAGTAGCCACCATCGACCATGCGCTCCCGCGAATTGTCTTTCTAGTGAACCCCAAACGTATGTCAGCCTTTAGGTTATTACTATGTGCATCATATCATTATGACATAGCATGGCCCAGTCCTAGGTACTGTGTTCCTTTGTAGGAGCCTGTCCAAAATTGTGTCAAATGGGCCCACGGGCCCAAAAGGACATTTTATCATCCAATGTGCTAAATGTTGCATCTTTGAGGGTAGAAAAGTCATTTTACGGACTGATGTTTTGGAAAAAAGGGTGAAAAATGAAGTAAGAGAGACTATTGAGGGTTTTATCACTTTTAGTTTTCTTGCCCCGTTTTCTAAAAAGGAAAAACAACCAAAAAAAAAAAAGATTTTACACTTTCTTATCATTTTTTAAAAAAGACAAAAAAAAAATAGTTTTTCCAAATTAGTTGCAATTTTCAAAGCTTTCTCCCATATCCAATCCTCCCGAACTACGCATACCTGATTCTCGTCTTTCGGGGCGGGATACGTAGCCAACCCACATAGGGTCCAGTCTTCCTAGTGAGTCTCAAGTTCTTGGCTTCGGGGTCGTAGCCAAATCTTGCATGTCTAGCCACATTTGGCCACATCGACTGTTTTGCAAAATAGAGTTATTTTCGCAAAGTGGTTTGTTGAACCGTGTTCAGAGAGCCTTGAATCCACAATTAGATGTCTCCTTACTTTAAAGTATTTCCTTGTTGAATTTGAATGTCTAGCCACTTCTAGCCACATCGACCGTTTTGTAAAATAGGGTAGTTTTCGCAAAAGTGGTTCAGTGACTGTGGTCTGTAGTCTTTTCCCATCATGCTTCTCACTTTGCATTTGAAAAGCAAAAAAGTTAATAAATGAAAAATTCAAAAATATTTTTGTTTATTTTTTCTATCACTTTTCCAGAACTACGCTTGGTCTGAATCATGTAGAACACGATAAGTAGGCAACCTATATCGGGTTCGCTCGAGTCTTTTTTACCCCTTCTGAGCCTTAATTTTTTTTTTTCATACCCTTCTTTTGGAATCAGAAATAGAGTTATAAAAGAAAAAGAAAAAAAAGTAGAAAAGAAAAAAAAAAGGAAAAAAAGAAAGAAAAAAAGAGAAAAGAGAAAAAGGAAAAAAAGAGAAAAAGAAAAAAAAAAGCAAAACGAGTTGTAGTTGGAATTACGTTCGGCCTGATTCTTTTAAAGAATGTGTAGGCAGCCTTACTCTGAGTTTCAGTCCCAACAAAATAAAAATCCAAAAAAATTCCCCAGTCCTAAAGAAACTTTGGCAAAAGTTTTAGTTTTGCAACAAGATTTGATTCCAAAAGTTGTAATTTTAAGCCCTTTTGTCTTAGTTATTTTGAGCCTTCATGCCATCATTCTTTCTAACCCTGTCCAAAAGTTTACATTCCGGTCCAAAGAAAGACCTTCCTGTCAATCTTTGAGGATGTCAAGTCAAGTGTGTGGTAAAGGTAGGATCTTCTTGCATCATGGGTAATACCTTATTCTCAGCACAACGAGAGAAAATGATAAAATGAGAGTGTCTTATCGGTGAAAACCCTCAAGGGCACCATAAGGTGCGGTGAGCTGAGAGAAGGAAAAAAACCGAGAGAAGCTTGATGGTAAAAATCCTTCGAGGCACTACAAGTCAAAAGAGGATCGTGAATCATATAAGCCAATTGAAGCATTGAAGCCCAGTTTCACAGCTTAGAGTTATGACAAGAGTTAAAGATTAGACTTGCTTGACAGATCAGGCCACTTAATCCAAACATGTCATGATCAGTGGAGTTGGCCTTCAAATCATATTAGTTTCTACTTGTTCTGGATGAAAATTTTCTTGTTGAATACCATCTCTTCTCATTCTTCTCCTTAGTTTGTTCCTCTTGTTTCGTTTGAGTCCTTTTTGAGTCTATTTTTGTCGAAACAAGTGAGAAATGACGATAAAATCTACTACCAACTTTTTAATTACACAAAACAGAGTCTGGCAAGCACATCAAAGTGGCATAAGACATAGGAGAATAGTGTGTGCACTGAGTTGATGACAATAGATGTTCTTTGGGATTCATGAATGCGAAGATTCGGTGAATGCTAGAATACGAGTGCAATGCATCGGGTATAAGGTATTGAACTTGAACAAATCAGAAATATTTCTTGTGATAAGGGTAGTCCGGAAAAGTAGTTGGCCGATAAGAAGCACTGTCTTCCAAGCTGAAATCAAAGTTGATCATGACAAATGCAAGAGAAATCGCTCTCGAAGTTAAGGCCACAAATGAAGAACAGGGTCAACTTTCAATTTTTTTCAAGTTCAAGTCAGTCCACCTAAAGAATAGGGTTGATTTTAGTTTTGATGTTCAAGATTCAAATAGAGATTCAAGGAAGATTCGAGACAAGAAACAGATAGGATCTTATATTTTTCTTTTGTTTTGCTGTAATTTTTGTTTTATTTTTGATGTAATGGCAGGAATCTCGGATTGGAACCTCGGCGGCACTTCCTTCGACTCTCCACCTCGGTACCCTTCTCTACTTCTCCTACTTTTGAACTACACGTGACCTGATTCCCTTATAACCCGGGATATGTAGGCTGTCCAAAATCAGGACTCGGTCGCACTCTCATTCTTTGATTTTTGTTCTTTTTAAATAAGGGTTGGGTCAAAAAACTTGTCTCGTCGTTCTTTGTCTGAAAACTCTTCGTGTTTCCAGTCAAAGAGGGCAGCTGTAGACATGTAATTTTTGACCCTCCCTGAAATTCTACTCATTTTAGCGTTTAGATATTTGTTTTAAGTCTAGTATTGCTATTTTGATTATTTTTGACTTTTTTGCTTTAGCTTATCTTTAAAATGAAAACTACAAAAATATTTTCCTTTATTTTAGCCAATTGTTTTTTTGACTAGTAACTTTTAGTTTTTCTTACTTTTCTTAAAATCGAAAGATAAAAAAAAAATTGTCTTGAGATTTTGTTATACAAAATATAGTATGAAAAGTTTCACAAAAATAATTTTACTTAGTTTAATGTGATTTTTAAGTTGTAGGTCTTTAGTTAATACTAAGTAGAATTTAGATTTTTCTAATATGATTGTTTTCTTTCTCTTTTATTATTACCTATTGTCCTAGATAATTAGTAGTTTGTGTAACTATGTTTTAAGTTACTCCTTAAAAGGAAAAGAAAGGAAAAAAAAAGGAAAACAAAGAAAGAAGGAAAAGAATGAAAAGTGCAAAACTAAATTCAAGAAAAGAAAAATCCAAAGTGGTCTCATTCCTTGTTTCTCTCCTATATTGGCCCATGCTGAGCATAGGCCCAAATTATTTGTAAATTGTAATACTTTAATTTTTTTGTAAATCATATAAAAATTTTTGTATCCATTTTTTAATTTTTTTACTTGTACCCACTCTTTAAACTAACTTTAGGCTTTTTTTCTCCTCTTTCTTCTTCTTCTTCTTCTTTTTCTTCTTCTTCTTCTTCTTCTTCTTCGGGTAACAGTGATTTTAACTTGTACCCACTTTTTAAACAACTTCAGGTCTTTTTCTCCTCTTTCTTCTTCGGGTAACAGTGATTTTAACTTGTACCCACTTTTTAAACAACTTCAGGTATTTTTGTCCTCTTTCTTCTTTCTTCTTCTTCTTCTTCTTCTTCTTCTTCTTCTTCTTCTTCTTCTTCTTCTTCGGGTGAGAGTGATTTTATATGGTATTTGTGAACATATTTTAAGGTAGTTTATGATATTTTACAGTGATGAGCTATTGTGGCATATTATTTTTACTATTGCTTAGGGTTTCTTCTTCTGATTTTTTCTTAATTGCAAAATGAGTTCATTAGATTTATTGTTGTTCTGATAAATTGATGATTGGGGTTTGTTCTTGATGATATTTGGAGGTTATGTTTCAAATTTGAGCTTATTTGGAGTAGATTTAGGTATTAAATCATATATTGGATTGTTAAAATTTGAAGAACAAATTTCTGTTTTTGGGTAATTCGCACATCAGTCCTATTTGGCCTTAAGTGCATATAAACGTTGGTTGCACTTCAGACCTTTTGGCGTTAAGTGCATCTGAAGTGTAATTTTTTACTTCATACTTATTGGCCTTAAGTGTAAAAAATATTTGTTGCACTTCAGACTTTTTGGCCTTAAGTGCATCTGAAGTGCAATTTTTCACTTCAGACTTATTGGCCTTAAGTGCGTGTAACCTTTGGTTACACTTCAGACCTATTTGTCCTAAGTGCATCTGAAGTGCAATTTTTCACTTCAGACTTATTCGCCTTAAGTGTAGGAAAACGTTTGTTGCACTTCAGACCTTACGACCTTAAGTGCAATTTTTCACGTCAGATTTATTGGCCTTAAGTGCATGAAACCATTGGTTGCACTTCAGACCTATTTGGCCGTAAGTGCATCAGAAGTGCAATTTTTTCACTTCAGACTAATTTTTTCTTAACTTCATACCCGATAAGTCTAAAATTGATCGTAAAGTGGGCTGGCTTGCAAATTTTTTTGCAAAGTGGGTATATATTCAATTGTGACCTCAAAATCGAGTATAGATGCAAAAGCCCCGTAAATCATTCATGTTAATTTAAATAATATATTTAAAGATGAAAATTTTATATGCAGCTTTGTTCAATAAAAACTATTGAATTTCCGAGCTAAGCATCTGGTCTTAAATTTATTTTGTGGGAATTAAACATCAAAGGAAAATATATAAAAAGGTTTCCAATATTTCATTAACTTATTTTTTCTTTGTGTTTGTGTGTTGTTTTTTTCCTCATATTGTAACATGAAATTTACAATGAATTTTTTTTAGCGAAATAATAAGTAGACTTGTTGGTAGCACAAAAATTCATAGGGAACACATTTGGATAGTTTTTTCGTGCGTTAAAGTTAAGAAAAAAAGGCCCTAATTTATTTAAACCTCGTCAACTTATGAATAATTAAACAGTTTACACTTTCTTATTTGATATTTCATTTGTTAATAGTTTTAAATAAATGAGATGCCTTCTTTTAGCATTAAGGAAAAACATGTGGTACATTAGAAGTGGACCTAAAAATATAGAAACAAATATGTCTAAAGGAGTATCAATTCTACATTTTCCTTTTATAGACTTTTCTCATTAAGTGCTTGAATTTAGACAGTTATTTGAGCAATTGCACCTTGAAATATTTACTTGTGTAATGACCTAACCGGTTATTTTGACCTCTAGCACGTTGTTCAACAGTTTGAGACCTTTGATAGCTTCACTTCATGTTCTATGACTTGTACGTGTGGTCGGAATTGAATTTCGGGAAGTTCGTAGTTGATTTGGAAAGAAAATTCTAAATCGGAAGCTTTAAGTTGGAAGAATTAAGTAAAGTTTGACTTTTGATTAAATGACTTCGAAATCGTGATTTGTAGGTTCCAGTAAGTTCGTATGATGATTTCGGACTTGGGTGTGTGTTCGGGTTGAGTATCAGGTGGTATGGGAGCATTTCAGCGCTTATTATGGAAAGTTAACATATTAAAAGTTTAAGAATTTATTAAGTTTGATTTGAAGTGGACTTTGGTGTTATCGATATCTGTTTGGGATTCCGAGCCTTGGAATAGGTTCGTATTGGGATTTATGACTGGTGCACAAAGTTTGGCGTTATTCCGGAATGTTTTGATATGATTCGGACGCGTTCGTCGAAGTTTAAAAGTCTAAAGAAATGTTTCGATCGTCGATTCGCAATTTTGATGTTGTTTGGTGTGATTTGAGATCCAGAGTAAGTTCGTGTTGTGTTTTGGGATGTGTTGGTATGTCTGGATAGGGTCCCAGGGACCTCGAGTTTGAAATGGATCGAAATCGGATCGAAATTTGAAATTGAGGCAATGCTGGAAACTTTGACTGCTGGTGTTTTTGCACCTGTGCAGGAAGGACAATAGGTGCGGTGTCGCAGGAGCGAGGTAGTGGCTCGCAGAAGCGACCTGGGAAGGGCTGGACTGACGTCGCAGGTGCTGCACCTGTGCGATCGCGGAAGCGGAAGAGGGCAGCTGGGATATTTCCGCAGAAGCGGAGGGGTGGGCGCAGGTGCGAATTCGTGTCCGCAGATACGTATGAGGGAGGCTTTAGGAGAAACACAGAAGCGTATTGTTTGGCCGCACCTGTGAAATCGCAGAAGCGATCAAGTGGCCGCAGGTGCAATGATAGCTGGGGAGAGGGCTTGTTTAAGTGCGTGGGTTTTGCTCATTTTCATTTCATTTCTTCCATGGGAGTCGACCTTGGAACGATTTGGAGTGTCATTTTCATCGTCGATCATGAGGTAAGTAACTTCTATAAGTTGTGAGTTAAATATACGAATGTGGGCTTGTAAATACATGAGAAATTATGGAGATTGTGGGATTTTAAGAGAAAACCTAGAAATTTGTTTTTTTGTATTTTGACCATGAATGTGAGGGGAAACTACCCCTAGGTGATGTATTTGATATGTGCTACTTGTTGCGGGGGCTACGTACGCACGAGGTGACGAGAGTTCGTACGTAGCTAAATTCATATTGTTGTCGGGGTAGACTTAGGTTCACACCATGCTATAATTGTACGGTAGGAGTTATCTTTGCTCGTTTAATTCCTTTATTTCGCATTACGACTTGAGACTAGACTTGCATAGAGTGATAGACTTGCTATTGTAGAGATTTGACGGGCTTCATGATTAACCGCGGAATAATTGCACTCTTCTTATGAATTCCTCCAGCGTTGTGCATTCTCATCGAGAAGCTTCCTTAAAGTTCATAAATTGCATGTTTATTCGTGAATGGGGTCAAGGACCCGTTAAAGCTTCTTATTCTAATGGGATCGGGCCGTTCGCTTCGGCAATATAATAGATACATCTAAGGTTCGTGCTGTTCGACCCTCGGTAGTGCGCACATTATGATGGGATCGGGTTGTTCGCCTCGGCAGGATTATGTATCACAATCTCATGGGAGTGGGCCGTTCGCATCGGCAATATAATAGATGTATCTATGTTTCGTGCCGTTCGACCCTCGGCAGTGCACACATTATGATGGGATCAGGCCGTACGCCTCGGCTTTTGTATAAAATACTCTTATGGGATCGTGCATATTATTTGAGCAAAAGTTAGTGTATCTGTGAGTTTTCTTGATTTGAACTGTGACAACCTATCTGGTGTGGTCCAATACATACAGATACTTCAGTTGAGGAGGTAACTGCTAAATGAGAGCTTGAGTTTATTGTTGAGAGGAGGATTGTACCACGTATTATACTTGTTTGTTTCGTTTATATACTCTGCCTCACATCTGTTTATTCCTACTATGTTTGATTTAGTGGGCCATTAGTAAGTGCCAATGTCGACCCGTCGTCACTACTTTCTAGGTACACATTGATTTATGTACTCATGCTGTACTTGTTGCACTTATTGTGCAGGTACATATATGTCTGGTGGTCTTTTAGGCGCAAAGGCGCTGCTGTTGCGGGGACTTCACCGTGAGCTGCATTCCATGTTATGATCTGCAACATACAGAGTCCCCGTCAGAGTTATTTATATTCTCTTGTCTAATTTGTATTCCAGACATATGTTGTGTTTTATTATATTTCCTAGTTGATGCTTTTGCACTTGTGACTCCGGGTTTTGGGAGATTCTACTGGATGTTTGGTATGATAATTCAAGTAATTATTATCATCTTACCCTATAAATTCTATTTCATACTATTTAATTAATGAAAATTACGATTTCAAAGTAATAAAATGAGTAATTAAGTTGATCAATCACCGTTGTCTTGTGTTACGGCGACGTTAGGTGCCATCACGACCTTTAGTGGATATTGGGTCGTGACAAGCTTGGTATCAGAGCTCTAGGTTTACTTGGGTCTCACGTGTCATGAGCAAGTCTAGTAGAGTCTTGCGGATCGATACACAGACGTCTGTACTTATCTTCAAGAGGTTACAAGCTGTTAGGAGCACTTCCTTTCTTGATTCCTCATCGTGCGATTTGATTCTTTTGAGGCTTATGTTTTTATTTCCTTCCCACTCAATCTTATGCGACGTGAAGCACTTGTTATTAATTGGGCATTAAGGAGTTGTAAATGGTACCACACATAAGGTGCAAGATGTTTTCCTCGCGTATTCGGGCAGGCTATTATTGTCGCCTCGCGGAAGGATGTTTTGTCGTTTCGGCTCAATATCTATATTTCCTATGGTTTTGAGGCTATGCACAGATTGCTATGATGTTCATGCGTTATTATCTCACGGTGTTAGTGTAATGGTAGGGTGCTTGTTTATGTGTTGAGGCAGTGAATGACTCGAAAGGAGGATCTCTCGGTGCATGATTTAAAGGTTCAACATTTAATGCCAGCGGAGGAAAAGCAATCGGAATATGTATGTTCAAACTTTGGTTGATAGAGTAACGAGACTTGATATTTTCGAGCGTGGTGGAATTTTCATTATGATGCGGTGTCGTCGTCCTTGTTTGAACGCATTAAGGTTCGCCGGTGTTATGGTCTTCTTTGATTTGTCTTAGGGGCAGGGTGTGGTGAAATAATGTCTAAGAAACGGTTGTCAAAAATTGCAATGTGTAGCGGTTTCAGAATTGAATCGGTGTTTCGAATGCTGATGGCTCGAGAGAGAGATGATCTTCAAGGAGGCTTAGAGTTGGTAGCAATTTATTAGTCCGGGTGCTACAGAGATGGATTTTGATTTGATGCAACCTTTGGGTGGTGAAGGATGAGGAGGGACATAGTTGGAGGTGTCTTGCGGTGATTGAATTGTTAGCAGGTCAAGTACACAAAACAGAGGTCGAGAAGTTGCCTATGGAGATGGGTTTACCGAAGTGGGAGTGGCAGAGTAGGTTTTAGATTCTGTGGTAGGATAGCCACGTGCCTTGAGAGGAGTTTAGAGCAATTCGGGAATCATGGTGGTCAGTGACTAGGTCTACGAATTTTATTTGGAATGGTGCTACTATTTTGAGGAAGATTGAATATGACGAAGGAGGTTTGCTTGGGGTGTTTAGGGGTGTAAAAGCTTGATTATCGTTGTGGGATACGACGTGACTTTGAGTTTGGAACGTATAGTCGGACTTTCAGTTAATGTCTATAGGGAATGAACAGATTCATACAACTGGTGGGCGAGCACAGGCTCCGGATGGTTATAGATTTTCGTGGTGGTTGTACCCAATGCAGTGTCGTTGGAAGATGTCGGTATGGAATTCCACAGGTGGGTTATCTCCTCTGAGCAGGTTAGCGATTGCACGATTTTGATGAAGTTTCTACAAAGAATTTTACTTACTACCTAACAAGATATATGTGCGATCGTGGCTAATAATTCGGAATGTTCATGAAGAGTTTAACAAGGGACTACGAGAAGTTTAGCAAGTTGATGGTGCGAGATCATGGTAATAGAGAAGGAGGAATCTTTGTGCGTTCTACATTATGTGGTGGTAGCTTAAAGCTAAGTGGGGCAGCCCACCGTCTACGATTGGATCGCGTGGTTGTCTGCTTGTGTAGCTTCTGGGTATTGGTGCATTGGTGGATTATTTATGACTAAGAAAAGAAAACATCATGGGTAATTCGAGCAAAGGATTTGATTAGTGTGAGCTATATTTCGCCTTATCGATTCATGCGCAGATTTTGGGGAGACTCAGAGTTTATACTTCTGGTAGATGTGATGTATATGAAAAAAAAAGAACTCATTCGATTAATACTTTGGGAGTGTTCATGTGCTAACAGTGCACTAGAGTTTGGCTTATATTCAGAACCAAGTCAGAGTGGGTGACTCTCAACAATAGTCCTAGTGCGTTCAAGAATTAAAGTGCAGTGCCTATGAATTTTGGGCCCTTTGTGTGGTTCATGATTGATTTGTTGCAGTGGATTATGAAATGGGGCTTGGAGTGTTCTATGTTATCATTGGGTATGCGGTGCAATATTAGAGGAAAGGGAAAAATAGCTTCGGATTCGTGGAAGGTCTTGTAGAATGGGTGTACCAGTTTGAGATGCTATTGTACGCTTCAGAAGGGTATGAGATGGTTTATAGGTATTGAGACGATGTGGTCTCGCGATTTAGGTCACTCGAGATGAGTGCGGATTGAGTTCGTTATGTTGTGAATGGAGCAATTATTATTTCTAAGGCAAGTCAAGAGTAAATTAAAAGAAGTTGGGCCGGTTAGTAATGGTTGAATCAACATGATTATGGCAAAGATAAGTTCCTTCGGCATATGAAGTTATACACGTGGTTTGTGGTTGTACGTGCGGGCTTGACATCCATAACTTGATTGATTTGGGAGGTATTTGATTCAAATGGACTTGTTGTGTAAATGGATTCCGGAAGAGTCATGGCGGTTTAGATCACGACTTGAGCTTTGTATTTTCTGCGGATTGGGAATTCAGTTGCGTGTTCCATTGGTTTTTCTGAAATGAGTTGAGTGAAAGGTTTCTAGCCAATGAAGTTTTTATTCTGCTAGTAGTTCAGGGGTTATGATGAATTCTTATACTCTCGTGTATTGGCATGATAGATGCAGTGAGCGGCATAGGAATTGGAAGTTGAGGATCAAGGTTGCGGTTCGATCTTGATAAGAATGTCACGAGCTCGGATGAGCAGGGAAGAATTCAGATGTTTAGAGTTAGCTGGCATTATCTTAGTGTCACCTGAGAATTGTATTATGTGGAAGAGGCATTGTGTATTGATTTGCGGATTGTGATTTGCCTTACAGAATTAGTACGGTTGGTGGTATGGAGGTGCAGATTTTGCTACCTGGTGCGGAAGGTCGTGGGAGCGTTCCCCACGAGAAGATTTTATAAGTGTGGCATGTTAGTCATTTGATTGTGAAAGATTAAAACCAAGTATGGAGGTTATGGTAATATCACAAATGCGAGAGTTTACGCCTAAGAGGCGTCCTATTCCTTAGGATGTGGGCCTTGTGAGTTTGTTTCGGATTGGATGGTTGTTCGTGTGTATCGTGAATAGGGCCATTGTGGATCTTGAAAGGTCGTTAGCTCAATAAGGTATGATCAGAATCCGTGTGAGGTTCATTGGTGGGTCTAATGTGAGTGTGTGCTCTATGTCAGGTTGGATGTGTTCGTCAGTCATAGTATTGCTTACGGAGGAGGCGTCGGGCATTAGATGTTATCTTCGTGGTCTGCTATTCAATGTAAATCTCTATTGTGCGATGTGGGTTGTGAGACAACTTGATTATTCACACACATGTTGAGGCCCCCTGTAGCTTATGGTGTTATGTGAGCAGGATAGCTCTCGAGATGCAAGTCATTTATCACACCTTAGTCGTTCTTGGGTTTTGTGGCGTATTGCACTATCCATCTCCCCAGAGTTGTATTTTTGCACTTCGCGTGCTTGTGGCCAATATTCGGTATTCCGTAGGTAGAAGAATTATGGCTTGATAGGTATGTCCTTATTTATTGTAATGAGTGGATCGGGTGGCACGCCGCTACAGGTACGTTATCTGGATCGGGTTGCACGCCGTAATGGTATCATTTTTGGATCGGGTTGCACGCCGCAACAGTGATATGTTGAGTACGGTTTCCTATATCTATTCCTGTGTATTTTGTTTCTCATTCTCTGAGTTGGGTTCATAACATCTGTTTGACTGTTTTATTCATTACGCGAGCTAGGTAATTCTTTTCCAGAGTTCGTTCCTCCTTATGTGTCATATTCGAGTTGTAGCTTGCCGGCGCATTGATGGTATCATATGAGATCTGGGTTAGTGTTTGAGGTGGCTTATTGCATGAGCAGCTTGTACTGGGTGAGACGAGATTATTGGAACTAAAATTAGTGCAATCAGACTTATATAAGATATCTTTAAGAGAAAATATCATTATTCAGTTCAGAATGAGGTAATGGTTCTTGTCAGGAGGAGAGACTCCATGAATTATTGATACGGCAGGTGATTGTGAGTTTCTACATGTCTCTTTCGTCGTGGAAGTATTGCGAGAATTGGAACAAGATTTATATACGTCATGAGATGTATTGTGGGCGTCGGATTCGTGAAATTACAACTATTATGGTCGGAGGATGTTATTATGGGCAACCGACTCATGTGGTGCATGGTGTGGTTTCAGCATATGTGCATGATCATGTTTTGGTACAGTGTGTGGTGATTGGTATAGTGTTCGTATGTTAAAATCAGGACCTGTAGAGAAATTCATAGGTTGGAATTTGGTCCTAGTTTATTGGCTAAATAAAAGGGAGGATCTTTAGTCTGACTCGAGCTAATGTGTTCAACTGGATTATGGTGGCACGGGTAGGCGCACGAGGTGTTAAACAGCGATTTGGGACAACTCCAGAGCAGTCCGTAGCACGTTCGAGGACGAATGTATAATTAAGTGGAGGAGAATGTAACGACCCGACCGGTCATTTTGAGCTCTAGCGCGTCGTTCGGCGGTTTGAGGCTTTGATCAGCTTCACTTAAGGTATTATGGCTTGTACGTGCGATCGGAATTGAATTTCGGGAAGTTCGGGATTGATTTGGAATGAAAATTCTAATTTCGGAAGCTTTAAGTTGGAAGAATTGTCTAAGATTTGACTTTTGAGTAAACAATCTCAGAATCGGGATTCGAAGGTTCTAATAGGTTTGTATAATGATTTCGGACTTGGGCGTATGTTCGGGTTGAGTATCGGGTGGTCCGGGAGTATTTCAGTGCCTATTATGGAAAGTTAGCATTTTGAATGTTTAAGAATTTCTTAAGTTTGACTTGAAGTGGATTTTAATGTTATCGATATCCGTTTGAAGTTTCGAGCCTTGGAATAGCTTTGTTATGTCATTTGTGACTCGTGTGCAAAATTTGAAGTCATTCCGGATTGATTTGATGCGCTTCAGCACAAGATATGGAATTTGGAAATTTGAAAAATTTATAAGTTCGATTTGAGGCGCGATTCATGATTTTGATGTTGTTTGGCGTGATTTCAGGCCTCGAATAAGTTAGTAATGTGTTTTGGGACGCGTTGGTATAATTGGTTAAGGTCCCGAGGGCCTCGGGTGGATACCAGATGGTTAACGGATCAATTTTTAGACTAAAGGAATGCTGGTATTTTCTGATTGCTGGGAAATCGCTTCTGCGGAAGCTTGGTTGCAGAAGCGACATCGCAGAAGCAAGGGTCGCGCTGCAGAAGTGGCTGGGAGTTGAACTGGCTGAGTTGGGAATTGTTTAAATTGATTAATTATGGGTATTAGAGTATATTTTGATTGGTTTGCACATTGTTTGACTAGCTTTGGATCGACGGGCATCAGTTTGAGGTGTTAAAGAGGCTTTAGAGTCGGTTATGGAACTTCGGAGCGGGGTAAGTCTCCTGTCTAACTCTATGAGGGGGAAACTACCCCCTAGGTGATAACTATTGTTATGTGCAACTAGTTGTGGGTGCTACGTACACACGAGGTGACGAGAGTCCGTACGTAGCTAAAGCATGTTTATGTTCGGGTAGACTTAGGATCTTATCCTGTAATATTTGAATTATTTGAACTAATTCTACTGGCTTAATTAATTAAAGTTATAACTGAATTTCATTTAGAAATAAATGTATGTATATTAGGCTGAGCCCTAACACTCTGAGTTGTGGGCGAGTTATTTGAGAAGCGTAACCATTATATTCGTGATGTGCTCATGCGCTGTACTGTAAACACGTGTCTCGTAATTCGGTAACTACCTTCTTTTTCGTGTGGAGAGGTCCGAACGACTCGGTAGTATATAGATGCATCTATGGATTGTGCCGCACGTCCCTTGGCAGTGTACACATTATTCTGGATCGGGCCGAACGACCTCGGTCGAATCGTGCGTTATATTGCTAGTAGTCCGAATGTTCACGAGATAAACCTTCCACTGATGCCCAGAATTTTATATGGTACTCCTTACTTATTTGAAAGTGACACCAGACATTTTTTTGAACTGTTAAGGTAGAATTCATAATTTAGAATTTATGCTTTGAAAGAAGAAATTGGAAGATCAGGTAACTTACAGACTTACCCTATCGTTTCCATATGCCTCATATCTGCTTATGTTTCATTATATTGCTTTATTGGACATTTAGTAAGTGTCGATGTTGACCCCTCGTCACTTCTTCTCCGAGGTTAGGCTAGATACTTACTGGGTACGCGTTGATTTACGTACTCATGCTGCACTTCTACACTACATGTGCAGGATCTGACAGGTTTATTGGATGATCATCTTGGCGCGTAGGCGCA
This sequence comes from Nicotiana obtusifolia, assembly GCA_002018475.1. Lineage (NCBI taxonomy): Eukaryota > Viridiplantae > Streptophyta > Magnoliopsida > Solanales > Solanaceae > Nicotiana > Nicotiana obtusifolia. The sequence goes on from MCJB01048102.1 coordinate 52,406, forward strand.
TCTGTTGAGGAGACTTTATGTGAGCTGCAACTCGGGCTACGCATCACAGTCCATCGAGTCACCATCGTACTAATTATTTTATCCTTTCTTATTTATATTCTGGACAGTTATTGTATTGTTGTTGTACTTTTTAGAAAATGCTCATGCACTTGTGACACCAGGTTTTGGGATTTTTTTCGGGTTATTCATTATTGTGGTTCGTGTAAATATTTTCATTTACTTTATAAATTCTAGTTTATACTGTTCAATTAAGGAAAAATTATGATTTCAAAAATACTAAAATGAGTTATTAAATTGATAAATCACCATTGGCTTGCCTGACGGCGGTGTTAGGCGCCATCACGACCTATAGTGAATTTTGGGTCGTGATATTTGGGGAAAGTTCTAGCTAAATTATATTGATTCTACGTGTTTGTAATTATAATGCTTCTCAATTTCAACAATTTCTCATATTTGGAGATACTCATCCTTTGCCTTCATAAAAACAAAAACCACAAACTTGAAAGTTAGATGGCATAAGAAAACAATTATGTTCAAAGATATGTAAAATTTTATCTTAACACTTTAAAACCGTACAAGAGCAATACTTACAAATAAAGGATGAGTGTAAACTAAAGAAAATTAGATGTGCATATATAAATATATTAGAAACTCCTTTTTATAAGTTTTTTAGACTGAAAATAAGAATATATACATGTAAATAAAATAAAATCTTTTTGACTTTCAAATTTACAATCACAGAAGAAAGCTTGAAACAAATTGTGACCACACATGTTTTATGTGTAATAGACTAAACTAATTTAACACTTTAACAGTCATAAAGTGTTGGTCATGAATATAAACCAGAAAATTTACCTATGCCAACATTCGAATAGGCATACCGATCACCATGGAGTTACTCCTGTGTGGGTGATACTGTTTTTGTATAGGCCTTCATGAGATGTTCTGGTTGTACAATAACATGGATATTGACCAGATTAATTGGTTAAGCATTTAATTACCCAAATTTGTATCGGACTTATGAGGCTCCATTGCTTCATCCTCAATGGCTACGGGTAGGGTATCCTAGTTCTGAGTTTAACGTCGTCAGCTCGACTTATTAATTTTGAGATTCATCAGTCTATCAAAGTGACCAGCGGATTTTGCTCAAAATGTCCTCCAAAGTACATTTTTAGCCTTTGACCGTTTACCTTAATCTTGTCTCTTCCATTATTCTGCTGAATTTCAATTGTACCGTATGGAGTTACATCTGTAACATTGTAAGGACCTGTCCACCTAGATTTCAACTTTTCTAGTAATAGCCGGAGTCGGCTATTGTAAAGAAGTACTTGATCTCCAAGTTGAAAACTTTTCTGTCGGATCATATTGTCATGCCAATTTTTTTTTTTTTTTTTTGAAATTCTTGCATTTTCATATGCTACTAATCTTAGTTCTTCCAATTCATTCACTTGAAAAAGTCTACTTTTACCAGCGGAGGTCAGATCAAAATTCAGTTCTTTTAATGCCCAATAACCTTTGCGTTCTAATTCAAGGGGCAAATGGCAAGCTTTTTCAAAGACTAATCTATATGGGGATGTTCCAATTGGCATTTTGAATGTTGTTCGGTAATGCCCATAATACATCATCTAATTTTAAAGCCCAATTTTTTCTTGAGATTCCAACCATTTTTTCAAGAAGTCTTTTTAGCTCGCGGTTGGATACTTCAACTTGTCCTTGAGTTTGAGCATGATATAGTGTTCCTGTTTTGTGAGTCACATCATATTTTCATAGCAAAGTAGAAAATTATCTATTCATGAAATGAGTGCCTTGGTCACTAATTATGACTCATGGTGTGCCAAATCTAGTAAAAATATTTTTTCTAAGAAAATTGTACACTATACGAGCATCATTCTTTCTTGTGGGGATGGCTTCAACTCATCTTGACACGTAATCCATAGCCACAAGGATATATTCAAAAGAGTGAGAAGAAGAAAAAGGACCCATAAAATCTATTCCCCAAACAACAAATATTTTACATACATGTATTGATTGCAATGACATCTCATCTCTCTTAGTGATATTACCTGTTCTCTGACACCTGTCATATTGTGCAACATATGCTCGAGCATCTTTAAAGAGTGTCGGCCAAAATAATCTGGCTTCTAAAACTTTAAAAGACGTTCGATTTGCTGCATAATGGCCTCCAATTGCTCCATCATGGCAGTGATACAGAATCTTGTTCATATCTTCTTCAGGTACACACATTCTAATAATATTATCTGCACAATTTTGAAACAAGTAAGGTTCATTCAACAGATAATATTTTGCATCAGATATAAGTTTTTTTCTTTGTTGGTAAGAGAGATCTTGGGGTATCCATTTTTCAACCAAGTAGTTCGTGATATCTTCAAACCATGGTGGTTGAGTCACAACTGTGTCGACTGAAAAAGTATGTTCATCAGGAAATTCTTCTTTTATCTCACTACACTCACGGGGAGGATTTTCTAGTATAGACAAATGATCAGCTACCTGGTTCTCGGTCCCCTTTTTATCTTTTATCTCAAGTCAAATTCTTGTAAAAGTAAAATCAATCTTAACAATCTAGGTCGAGCATCTTTCTTTGCTAAGAGGTATTTTAAAGCTGCATGATCAGTAAAAACAGTGACCTTGGTTCCTATTAAATGAGATCGAAACTTATCAAAAGCAAATACTACTGCTAGTAACTCTTTTTCTGTGGTGGCATAATTTAGTTGAACCTTATTCATTGTTTTACTAGCATTGTAATAGGACAAAAGGTCTTATCTTTTCTCTGGCCTAAAACAGCTCCATTTGCTGTATCACTAGCATCACACATGACCTCAAAATGCTGATGTCTGGGGACACAACTACAAGTGCAGTTGATAACTTTTCCTTAAGGGTCTCAAATGCTTACAAACAATCACCTGAAAAATCAAACTTAATATCTTTCATCAAAAGGTTAGTCAGTGGTTTTGAAATCTTCGAAAAGTCTTTTATGAACCGTCTATAAAAACCTGCATGACCTAGAAAGCTTCTAATACTTTTAACAGTTATGGGATGGGGTAGTCCTACTATAAGATCAATTTTAGCCTTATCAACTTCCATCCCTTTATCAGTGATTTTATGTCATAAAATAATTCCCTTAGTAACCATAAAATGACATTTTTCCCAATTAAGAATCAAGTTTGTCTCTTCACATCTCTTAAGAACTAAGGTCAAATGATGAAGACAATCTTCAAATGTTTTGCCAAAGAGTGTAAAATTATTCATAAAAATTTCAAGAAACTTTTCAGTCATGTCAGAAAAAATTACTGACATGCAACACTGAAATGTAGCAAGGGCCGTTGCACAGACCAAATGGCATTCTCCTATAGGCATATGTTCCATGAGGACATGTGAAAGTTGTCTTATCTTGATCTTCTGGTGCAATTAGTATCTGGTTATACCCGGAATAACCATCAAGAAAACAGTAAAAACCATATCCTGCAATTCTTTCCAACATTTGATCAATAAATGGTAAAGGAAAATGATCTTTTCTAGTACCATCATTGAGTCGTTTGTAATCAATACAGACTCTCGATCCTGTGATGGTCATGGTAGGTATGAGTTCATTTCTTTCATTTTTTGTAACAGTCATACCTCCTTTCTTTGGTACTACCTTAACAGGGCTTACCCAAGGGCTATCTGAAATTGGGTAAATGATACCTGCCTCTAAAAGCTTTACAATCTCTTTTTTCACCACTTCCTGCAATGCTGGATTCAATCTCCTTGGGGGCTGGACTATTGGCTTGTAGCTATCCTCCATGAGGATTCTATGTGTACAAACAGCTGGATTAATCCCTTTGATATCTTCTACAGTCCACCCCAAGGCTCCTTTGTGTGCTTTCAATACTTCTCAGTTTTTCTTCTTGTCCTGTAGTAAGAGAAGATGGAATAATTACTATAAATTATTCTTCCTCAAGATAAATATATTTTAAATGAGATGGGAGAATTTTGAGTTTAATTTTTGGTTGAACTTGTCCTGGTTGCATCTCTTTGTCTTTAGAATCTTTTTCTAATATTTCAGCTTCTCTTCTGATGATAGGATCATCATCCTGTGTGGTGCTAGATTTGGCCAAACATCTTTCCATTGAGTTTGGAATTAATTGATCATCTTTAAATTCATCTGTAAGATAACTAACCATATCAATTGAAAAACACGAAGATGATGCCTCATCTCCTGAAAAACTTAGTATCTTTTGCATATCAAAAATGAATCTTTCTTCATCAACTCTCAAAATTATTATCCTTGATGGACATCTATGATTTCTCTACCTATAGCAAGAAAAGGTCTACCCAAAATTATCGATTCATCAGGACATTCCTTCATTTCAAATACTATGAAATTCACAGGAAAAGTATACTTATCTACTCTTATAAGTACATTTTCAATTATTCTCTTAGGTGTATTAGTACTTTGATCTGCAAACTGAAGAGAAACACCTATATCTTTCATTTTACCGAGATTCAATTTTCTAAAGATAGAAAATGGCATCAAATTTATTGAAGCTCCAAAATCACAAAGTGCTTTTTTAAAATCACTTCATTTTAGTAAGCATTACTACATAAACTTCTTCCAATTTTCTTCTGCTTGACAAAATTTCTTTTAAGAATTTGGCATATGAAGGCATTTTCAATAAAGCATCAGTGAACGGAATATTGATGTGAATATGTTTAAAATCTCCAAAAATTTTGCAAATTGACTATCATGCTTTTCTCTTTTCATTTTTTGTGGAAAAGGTATTGTCACATGGAAAGGAGTCAATTTTTCAATATTCTTTTCTTCTTTTTTCTTGACTTCTTTTTCCTCCGATGGTTCAGATGGTTTTTCAACATTCTTACCATTGTCTACTTGTTGTTCTGGTTGGTCTTTTCTTGTCTGTCTCTACAAGATTCATCAAGTTCCTTACCTGACCTTAAGGTGATAGCCTTAAGGTGCTCTTTTGGGTTTTTCTCTATATTTCTTGGTAAGGGACCTTGAATCTTTTCTGACACAAGAGCTGCCAGCTGGCTCAACTGAATTTTCAGATTTTTGAGGGATGGATTTTGGCTGTCTATCTTTTTATCAGTGACCTTAATGTACTTGTACAAAAGGTTATCAGGACTAGAATAGGCTTGTTGAGGCCTTTGCTGATATGGAGTTGCTTGCTGATAAGGTCTGAAGTTTGATTGACCATAGTTTGGATTCTAGTATCCAGGTGGACCCTGTATTTATTGCTTCTGGAAGCTTTGAGAGTTCTCAGCACCATTTGGGTTGCTCTATTAAAAACCTGGATGTATATGTGCTATTGGCTTCCAAAAGGATACTGCTCGTAACCGATGACATTGACATGTTTATTATTGTAATTGGTTGCTTGACATTCATGGTCTGATGGTTTCCTCCACTCATGTCACAAGCCTCAGTCTGGCTTGGTTGTTGTGTATTCACATGAAAAGATTCAAACTTTTGTGCCAAAGAAATAATTTGTTGTGTTAGCATATTTAAAGCGTCTGCCTGATTTACTGTAGCAACCTTCTTGATGATTACACGCTCAGATGGCCATTTGATGGCATTCTCAGAAGTTTTATTCAATAATAGCAATGCTTCCTCTGTGGTTTTTCCCATTATAGAACCTCTCATAGTTGCATCTATCACATTTCTAGAAGAGGGTTTTAACCCGTGATAAAAAATGTACAAAATGCTCAGGAATATCATGATGTGGACATTTTCTTAACATTGCCTTTAATCTTTCCCAAGCTTGATATACTGACTCTGTGTCAGTCTGCAAGAAATTAGATATGTCTTGTCTTAACTTTGTGATTTTAGCAGGAGAAAAATATTTGTTTAAAATTTCTTGAGTCATGTGATCCTATGTTGTAATAGATCCTTGAGCAAAACTTCACAACCAAGTCTTGGCGTCTCCTTTTAATGAAAAAGGAAATAACTTTAACTTGATTGCTTCAGGAGATATCCATTATACTTGTGTGGATCTTCACTTGAATCTCCAGTGAAGATACAAGATTGTTGAATTATTTGAATCAGGCAGGTCCTGATTTCAAAGTTGTTGGCTGCCACTAGGGGTTTCTGTCACGACCCAATCGGAGGGCCGTGACAGGGCACCGGGCCTTGCTTGCAGAGCACCGGCGTACCCCTCATATCTGCTATCTTACTTTCTTTGTTATCTACAAAGCCTGTCATACACATGCTATTTTGAACAACGTCACATTAGGCGGAAACATCATACCACGACATAAACATACTTATATACACGGTGCCAACGGGACTATAGCGCAAAACCATACAACATAATACATATGCCGACGAGGCAATACAACCGTACATGTATCAACCCAACACTGGTCTATACATACATCAGCATTTGTCTATCGAGCCTCTACAAGAACAGACACTATACAACCTATGTCGGAACAGGGCCCCGACATGCCCAACATATCTACACAAGATGCATACCAAGGCTGTAGCAAGTCCGGAAGATGAACCTTGCTAATATCTGCTGAACTGGTAGCCTACTGCGGTGGGGGAGCTCCGTCTGTTAATCTATTAGGACCTGCAGCATGACATGCAGCGTCCACGAATAAAGGATGTCAGTACGGATAATGTACTGAGTATGCAAGACAGGAAACGCAATATAAGAACAATGATATAAGCATCAGGATAGAAACAGAAAACCTTTATAACATTATCATATACATGTTTATTACCATTATTATCGTCTTATACTCTTGCCTCTGTGGGCTTGTCATTTTCATATACATTTATTGTTACCGTAACCGTTACCTAATCGTTACCTCATACAATCACATACGCCTCCCTGGGCTCATCGTCATCGTACGCCTCTGTGGGCTCGTTATCATATGCCTCTGTGGGCTCATCATTATCATATCATAGCATGACTTACCAGGCCGTACTAGGTGCGGTCGTAACATACCCGCCCTTCATTAGGCGCGGTCATAACATACCCGACCTTCATTAGGCGCGGTCATACGAATTCAATCACACACATATATATACACGTAATACATTACGAGCTCATTTATAGACATGTGTTCCAGACCCTTTTCAGTGACATACATTTATTATCCCCTCTTTCACGTATAATTAAGAATACCTCTTTTAACAAGAACTTTATAAGACTCAAGGATTACCATCGACATTGATATCATGAAACAAGAATAATCACTCCATAGAGGAAAAACGAAATAAGCAACACTAGCTTCTAAGAATAGAATATTCTTTGGGGCTCATTCGTGGCATTGTGTTCAATAAGAGTCGTGCAAAAGAAAGAACGGTATAGTCTTACATACCTAGTACTCACTGCGCCAGTTCTCGAGCTACGCAATTTACTACAATTCCTTAGTCTACAATTAAGGAACCGTTCAATTGTTACTCACTACGCGTGATAGCTATCATTAACCACAATTTCCCTAAATTCATGTGGTGCTTCTCTACCCCCTTCCTCCCTTAAACCTCATCAAACGTATTTACAGCACATGCAACCCATTTACAATCCTTAATAATCATGTCCCATAAGTTCTTACAGGCATGCAACCACCTTTCATGAATGTTCAAGGGAGAATTACATGAAAGGGAGTAATAACTTACCTTGCATGTGAATTATTTGACCCTCTTCTTTGATTCCTTAATCTCTAGAGTTTGCCTTCAATGGGGGTTCATAGGAGGAGGAAAACTCAGGTAGGGTTTCCTCTTAGTTCTTCAATTTCTTGCTTTCCTCCTTCAATTAGAGTTTGGAAGAGAGGAAAATTGGTTGTGTAGGTGTGGGTCTTTGAGAGGGGTCGTTTGGGGCCTTTTACTATGCTTGGACTCAGAAAAATGAAGGAGGGACGGGTTTGCGGTCCCTTTTATAGGCCTGCCAATAAGTGGCACACGTACCTGACAAATTTTAGGTTCGCAATCGCATACCCACCGCAAACAGGATATGCGGTTCGCATTCTGGTCGCAAATCTCACCCCAGAAATCTGTTGCATTATGCGACGCAGAAGGGCCAGATTAGCGGTTCGCATTTTCAACAATGCGATCGCATTCTGGTCGCATTTCAGACACGGATTCAGTCCAGAACTCTATTCCATTCTGCGATGGAAGGTGTCACATTTGCGGTCCGCATTTGCGTTATGCGGTTCGCATACTTGTCGCATATTTGACACAACTTCAGCCCAGAACTCTGTCTCAGTTTGCGACCCTGGTGTTGGATATGCGGTCCGCATTTGTGTTTTGCGGTTCGCATATCTAACTATGCGACACTTCTGCTCTTTTTCTTAACTTTTGAACTATTTTTCGGGTTCTTAGATCCTCATATGTAAACTATTTCACGGTGTATTTTAATGTACGAATTTACGGGTTGTAACAGTTTTCTGACACTAGATTCACAGATGTGGTCTGGTCTAGCATAATCCCTTAGAATTATGTTTGCTGGCTTTGGCGCCACTTCATCAAATTGTTCATCTACATGAGCTGGTGGTGAAATTTCTGGTAGTTTGCGCTCTTCTACTTCTTGATTCTCCATTCCTTCACAAGCTATGCTTTGAGAAGATAATGCTTGTCCTTTCCTGCGCAATCGAAGGGATCCTTCAATTTCAGGATCGTAATTGACCAACTCTTTTGTAAAAGAGCGGGTCATAAACTACTCAAAATTCAAAAAAATAAAAATAAAAATATATTAAACTTAACTCCTAAAGTGGTAGTAGTAGTACTTAAGAGAAAATAAATAAAAGAAAGTGATGAATAGCAAGGACAACAAAAATAATAAAAATAGTAGTACGATAATGTTATTATTAGCTATCGATGTAATGAAAAGAAATGGTAAACAAAATCAGTAAGTAGTAATAGTAACTAACGATGGAAATCAACAATATAATACTAATATAGAATATAGTTACAAGTAGTACTAGTATTAATAATAGTGACTGTTATGCTATAATAATGATACGAAGGATAGATGCTAATAACACTTCTATAGGATGTTAGTACTTGTAATAGTAATAGTTACAATAGTAATATTTAGTAAATACAGATAAAAAAGATAATAATACTGATAGCAAGTTCTCAAATTAGTAATAAAATATTTAATCTGAAGTAGACTTGTGCCAATCTCCGGTAACAATGCCAAAAATTTGACGAGGCCAATGTGCATAGGATTTTTCTGCTCGTACTTAGTCAAATTCTAGTATAGTTTATGATATCGTCCCAGAGAGATTGGTTAATCTAGGCTATAGACTTTTAATATTTTTCTACTATTTGAGAGAGATGAAAGGTGAGTGAGGTTTTAAAACTTTTCAATTACTTAAAGCAAAAAAAAAAAAAAAACAACTTTTGCAAGATTCACAAGTTAAAAAGAGTTGGGAATCGTTGAATTCGCTTGATAATATTATTACAATAAAATCTTACTTTCTACATGTATTTCACTAAACAATAATTGCTTATTGCTAATACAATTATATTTGCTCACTATGAAAAAGTAAATTAATAGCACTCCATGAGGTTATGTAATTAATTGAGTTAAAACTAGTGATGATCAAATAGAAATATTTTCTTGCTTGAATTGTGCTAAAAAGTAGTAAAAACTTCGTGAGAATATTTTTACTAAAAATCAATAATCTTGCCTACAATAATTCCTCCGTGAGAATTAAAATTGAGACAAACAAGATTACAGATTTGAAATAAAATTTTTACAAAAAGTTATTCTCACTCTACTAGTTTATTCATTGGTTATTTATATTAATTTTGCTCCGTGAGAATTACAAAATTAACATAAGAATAACTTAAAGAAAATATATAGAAGTGATAATAATGATTAATTAGAAACAATTATTTCAGCACAATATGAATTATAAAAATAAAATTTCAAGCCAAGGATGTTTTAAAACTGAAATAATATTATAAAAATATTTTTCAAGTTTCATCAACTATCCCAATAAACGATTACTCCATTATGGAGTATTTAAATCTCACAACAAAAAGGAATTCTAGAATATTACCAATACTCTTAGAAAATCCAAAAACCTACAAGAAGAAAATGAAATAGTTAAAGAAAGAAGTTAAGACCAAAGTTTAAAGAAAAGTAGTTCTCTTCCTATGTCTCTCCCCCTTTCGATGCCAAATTTGCATTCTATTTATATAGAAAAGTCTTGCCGGCATAAATGATTAGACGTGTCCAAGACTAGGAGCTTGGACACGTCTGAAGATATGAGCTTGGACACGTCCAAGATAGGAGTTTGGACACGTCCAAGATAGGAGTTTGGATCTGTCTAAGGATGTGGGCTAGAACACGTCGAAACTTTAAGTATATACTTCCATCTTGCCATTTCAATTCTTGTGCTTGCCATAGCAGACTTTCATCGAGCATTCTGCCTTTTCTTTCTGTTATTTATAATCTTTTTTCTTCTTTTTTTTTTTTATATAAAAATAGTTAGAAAGATGCAAATTCGAAATATAATTTAAGTATATTATTTAAAGTAGGAATTTAAAATATATAATAAGTAAATATTTTATATCATCAAATTACTCTATGCTTGAACCATTGCTCGTCCTCAAGGAGAATAAATTTATTAGTAATTATTGTTTCTTGCAAAGTAGAAAATTAAAAAAATAAAAATTCACATAAAGTTCAACACCAATAACTTTTTCAAGTTCACCAAATCTTTACCCTGCTTCTGCTTTTATTTGGCAAAAGAAATGCTGCATCTCGTATTCCTGATGAACCTTTTGAGATTGATAACTTTATGATCACAACTCTTGAGTTTCTCAAATTTGTTCATAAGCTTGCCCTTCATGTCAGTCTCCACTAATATAAGATCAACACTGATTTCTAAAATCATTTTAGGACTTTTTTGGTCTTGTAATATTTGGCTTAATGCTGGTAAGGGTAAAGGACATATTTATAGTGACTTGTTCTTTCTAGCTTTTCATTAGAGTTGATTATTTTGTCAACCAAGAATTTATTTCACAAGCATATACACATTATTCTTCACTTTTGTTTTGTATGAGATATTTTTATATACATGAAGCACACTTCTTCAAAACATCTATTTTTTCATATATTTTTTATCATAATTCTTCATCACTTGCTTTGATAACCATTTCTACTCAATTATAGATGGCTGGAAAGAGTAAGAATATTACTTTTCTGTTCTTTCTTACTTTTTCTTGATGGTGAATCAATGAAACTCAAGGCTCAAATTTGGGTGCTAAAAGGATATATATGTAGACTTTTTTCTTTTCGGAATAAAGAGGCTAAAAAGTTAAAGAAAGCCTAATTTTTAAAATCAATGTTGTCTGAAATTTCGCCATGATAGACATTTGGTGTAACGACCCGACCAGTCGTTCTGAGCTCTAGCACGTCGTTTGGCGGTTTGAAGCCTTGAGCAGCTTCACTTCAGGTATTATGATTTGTATGTGCGATCGAAACTTAATTTCGGGAAGTTCGGGATTGATTTGGAAAGAAAATTCTAATTTCGGAAGCTTTATGTTGGAAGAATTGGCTAAGATTTGACTTTTGAGTAAATGACCTCGGAATCTGGATTCGAAGGTTCCAATAGATTCGTATGATGATTTCGGATTTGGCGTATATTCTGGTTGAGTATCGGATGGTCCAGGAGTATTTCAACGCTTATTATGGAAAGTCAGCATTTTGAAAGTTTAAGAGTTTCTTAAGTTTGATTTGAAGTGGATTTTAATATTATCGATGTCCGTTTGGGGTTCCTATCTGGATTCTTTTCTGATCGTATCTTGGTTTACACCCACAGTCGAGAGGAGCACGAGTAACATCTGTGGATTGTACTTTAGTCTTTGAGAGATTGTCAGTTATATGCCAAGTTTTCAAAGTGTGAGTTTTGGTTGGACTCGGTTGCCTTTTTGGGCCATGTTATATCTTCGAATGGCATTAAGATGGATCCTAAGAAAATTGAGGCAGTTCAGAACTGGACTAGATCTACTTCAGCTACAGATATTCGAAGCTTCTTGGGTTTGGCGGGTTATTATCATTGGTTCGTGGAGAGATTTTCATCTATCTCAGCCCCATTGACCAAGTTGACCTAGAAGGGTTTTCTTTTCCAAGGGTTTTCTTTTCCAATCCTCCATTTTTGAAAACACCAGTAACATTTGTGTCACGACCCTACCCCGAACTCAGTCGTGATGGCGCCTCTCGTGAAGACAAGGCCAGCCAATTCAAACCAAATCTCATTTTTAATCAGTTAATTAACAAGGAAACAATACAAGCATAGTTTACGAACAATCACTTGCGAAAAACATAGTTAACCATCCCAACTACAGCCCAAATCGGGGTGTCACCAGTCATGAGCAACTATGAACCCTAATAACAAGTCTACTAAATACAACATCTGGCACAATTGTTTGAAGAATATAGAAACAACAAGATAAAAGAGATACGGGGCTGCGGACGCCAACAGCTACCTCGTAATCTCTGAATCACCGCCTGGCCGGGAGGAATCAACACTCCAGAGCGGAACCAACAACGCCTGAATTTGCACACATGGTGCAGAGAATAATGTGAATACTCCAACTCAGTGAGTAACAATTATAAATAACGACTGAAAGTAAGAAAACACAAACAGCACAAGGCAATATATAATGAAGCATTAAAACATCATTCGCAAACAGTAGATCAGTGAGAAATCAAGTAAAACCTTCTTTCAATAGGTAAAAACATGTATTTTCCAGATAATCAAAGTGAAGTAAAACGTCGCCCCTCGGGCTATAAATCAGTAAATCCGCCCCTCGGGCAATATCATAGAACAGTACCAGCCCCTCGGGCTCAAATCTCAGAAACAACATCAGCCCCTCGGGCTATCACATAATACAATATCAGCCCCTCGGGCTATATTTCACATCACAATGGGTACCCGTGCTCACTGGGGGTGTACAGACTCCGGGAGGGGCCTCTTACGGCCCAAGCGCAATATCAAGCCACCTCGTGGCATATATCTAGGATCTCGGCCTCATATCAATCAAGCCACCTCGTGGCGCACATAAAGTATCTCAGGCCCTCGGCCTCATATCCGTCACAAGCCACCTCGTGGCACATAAAGTATCTCAGGCCCTCGGCCTCATATCACTCAGTAAAACCTCACATCTGGCCCTCGGCCACACTCAGTCAGAAAAATCATCACAAGCCCCTCGGGCTATAGTAAAACAGTAGTCCTCAGCCCAAAAACATCATTTAAAATATTATTTAAGTCTCAAAACTGAGTAAAAGTGGCTGAGTTGTAAAACAGTGTAAACAACATGACTGAGTTCAAGTAATAAGTCAAAATAGTGAGGAAATAGTGATAGAAATCCCCGAAGGGCTCAAATAGTTGGCACGAAACCCAAATATGGCAATCAGCCCAATCATAATGATAACAAATAAGTTTCAGTCAAATACGCAATAAAATCATCAATCGGGATGGACCAAGTCACAATCCCTAGTAGTAAAAGACCCCACGCTCATCATCGAGCGCGTGCCTCACCTCAATATAGCACTATGATGTACAATCCGGGGTTTCAAACCTCAGAACATCATTTACAATCATTATTCACCTCGAACCAGCTAACTCCCTAGCCCGCGACGCCTTTGCCCTTTGAATTGGCCTCCACACGCGTCGAATATATCCAAAATCAGAACTAATATGTCACAATATGCTGGGGTGACAAAGCCCAATCGAAACAAATCGGAAAAATACCAAGAAATTACGAAATTAGCAAAACCCGAGCCCCGACCCACTTCTCGAAGCTTAGAAATTTTCACATCAACGGGTTCTCTATCTACCAACGAGTTCGACCATACCAATATTATCGAATTTCGATATCGGATTGACCTCCAAAACTTTAAATCTAAACTTAAGGATTTTTGACAAGTCTTCCAACTTAAGTCACCAATTAAATACTAAATATAGCGACATACTGGGGTAATTTGACCAAAGTTGAGTTAAGAACACTTACTCCAATGTTTCCCTTGAAAGTCTCCCAAAAATCGCCTCGAAATCAGCTTCAATCCGAGCTCTATAGCTCCAATTATGTTTAAGATGGCCGAAATCTTCTCCTTTAATAATTTGTCCAAGAAAGTCTCCTTTGGATATAGCTTTTGAGGTTGATTTTTGCTGTGGTTTAGGGTGTTTTGGAGGTGTTTCTCTTAGATGGTAACGATAGTGGATTTTGCATGGCCAATGGGTACTGGTTTCTATTTATAATGGGTCAAAAATCGGGACAAAAATGCCCCAGTCGGGTTTAAAATGCGACCGCATATCCGCCGCATATCCAGCATGCGATCCGCATCTTCGCTATGGCCATCGCAGATCGTAACCCTAGCCTTCACCGCAGTTCAATGTGAAGCATTGTTTGCGGTCCGCATGTCAAAAATGCGACCGCATTTTTGACCACATTTTTTATTTGCCCAGAAATCTGTCTCGGTTTGCGGTCTTAGTGTGATGGATATGCGGTCCGCATTGTGGAAATGCGACCGCATTCCTGACCGCATTCTTGACGTCGTTCTTTGCCCAGAAAACTGTCTGGGTTTGCGATCTGGGTGTGTGGTTTGCGGCTCGCATACTGGGTTTGCGATAGCATATCCCGCTTTGCGATGTCTCTTTATTCTTTTACAAAATTGCAACTTCTGGTTTTTCTGCAGCCTTTCCAAGGGCGAAACAGTCCGTTTAGCCACCCTAAACTCACCCGAGGCCACTAGGACCCCAACCAATCATGCCAACATATCCCATAACGTCATTCGAATTTGTTCTAACCTTCGGAGCGTTCAAACAACCTCCCAACACCAAATTCGCATCGGATTCAAGCCTAAAGATTTTAAAATCTTCTAAGTTACGCTTTTGATCAAAACCCCAATCAAAACGTGTCCGAATGACATGAAATTTTGAACACACATCCCAAATGACATAACGAAGCTACAGCAACTTTCGGAATTCCATTCCGACCCTCGGATCAAAATCTCGCCTAATAACCAGAAATCGCCAAAATACTAACTCCACCAATTCAAGCCTAATTCTTCACCGGACCTCGAAAACCAATTCCGATCGCACTCCTAAGTCATAAATCACCTCCTGAAGCTAACCAAATCATCAGAACTCACATCTGAGCCTTCTAACCCATAAGTCAACATCCAGTTGGTTTTTCGAGCTTAAACCTTCTTAAAAGAGACTAAGTGTCTCATTTCTTACCAAATCCACCCCGATCGCAAACTACTCAACTTGATTGCATAATACACGGATAATGAAGCATAATAAGGCAGTAATGGGGAAAAACAAAGTGGTAACTAATAAGACGACTGGCCGGGTCGTCACAATTTGTCAGCTTCGCATTTGCGAAGCATTAGAGCGCATTTGCGATGGAGGGCTTTTCACATTTGCGAACCAAATGTCATATTTGCGTCTTTGTTGGGCCTCATGCAGCGATCGCATTTGCGGGCATCTTATTTGCGAATAAGTGTTCGCAAATGCGACACCTGCAGCTGGGTAAAAGAAAAGAAAATCGGGACTTAGCTCATTTTACACTATTTTTCAACCCTAAGCTCTCTCTAGTGGCGATTTTTGAATAATTTTTTATTCCCAAATTCATTGGTAAGCATCTCTAATTACTTTTCGATCAATTTCAATTACTTTTGACGAGTTTTTAATATCAAAAGTTTGAATTTCATGGTAGTAATTATGGGTATTGGATAGAATTTAGGAATTTTTTAAGATTGAGATTTAGACCTTGAACTGACGTCAGATTTTGAATAAAATCACATAACGGGACTCGGGGGTGAATGAGTAATCGGGTTTTGATCCGAATCTAGATTTTGACTAAGCGAATCCGGGGTTGACTTTTTTAATTTAGCTAAATATTGAACCTTTTTCATTCGTGGGTAGTTTCTAAAGCTTATTTTGATTTGTTTGAACGATATTTGGCTAGATTCGATTAGTTTGGAGGCTTGTTCTAAAGGAAAAGCCGTGGTTGAGTATTGATTTAGTTACAGGAAGAGGTAAGTGTCGTATTTAACTTTGACTTGACGGAATTAAGACTTGTTTGGTCTATTTTCTACGTGAACTGAGTGTGGAGACGATGTATATGCGAGGTGACGAGTGCATATGCGCTGTGATGGGTTTAAGCATGCAGGTTGGGCTATTTATCTTCATATCTTTACTTATTCTATGTTATATTTTGTTACATGCTTTGATTCGCTATATTTCCTTAATTGTTATTCATGCCTTATGTATTATCTGTCAATTAATTGCTGCATGTTTCGGTTCATTCATTCTTCAATCAATACTTGCTTACCTGCTATATGTCCCTATATGTATTAATTGTACATCTTCATTGATTTATATCTTTACTTGCCTTTTTTGTTCTTACCTTACCTATTGTACTTTATTACACTGTGTCCAATTGTGTGAGTCCTTTCGTTATTCTTATGTTAATGAATTGTTGAGGTTTCTGAGTACGTGGTATTGGTTATTCCTTGTTGTACTAGTACATCCTTGGTGCTTTTCCTGCTTTGGTACCTTTTGTGCTAGGATTACATTATTGGTTGTGTTGAGTTGTGTATGTTAATGAGTTGACATTATGAAAGGGTTGCGTGCCGCAACAATATTGAAATAAATTGATAATGGTATCGGGTTGCACGCCGCAATAGATGTTGATAGGATATTGGGATGGGGTTGCACGTCGCAACAATTATTGTGTTATTGTTGGAATTGGGTTGCGCGTTGCAACAGAGTATGATGTGTTTTAGTGATTATAGCTGTAATGTTCTATTCAGGTACTGTGATATGAGGATTTTGAGATGATGTTATTCTGAGTCCCTTTGTTAGTTGATCATCGGGTCTCGTTCTTATGAGTTTACTTGCACTACAACAAATGTGATATTTAGCTACAAAACTTTTAGCCACGACACAATATTCGTCACTAATTATTCACTTTTCGTGACAAAAATTATGTTCATGTTTAGATACATAATCCGCATACTTTTAGTGACGAAACATAAAATTTCGTAGCAAAAGTTTTGTCCACTAAAATTTTCCACCAAAAAATAACTTGGTGCCATTATTTAATAACATTAGCCATGAATTTTAATCACCTATTATTTTTTCACTAATGATGTACCCAATTTATGACAAATCATAATTTGTCTTAAAATTGGTAAAACTTTGGACATGAAAAATTTCGTCACAAAAAATGCGTTACTACAATTGTGATAAAATAAATTTTGTAGTTAAACATGGTAAACTTTAGCTACAAAAGTTTATAATTTATTATGATATTAGTTTTTGTCACTAATAGTGCAAACAATTAGTGACAATTATTTAATTGTCTCTGTTTAACTTACAATTTAGTCGCAACAAAATTTTGTCACGAAAAATATAATTTTTAAATGGTTACGACTTGAATTTTGTAGTTGAATAGTACAATTATTGGCGACAAAAAAGATTCATAGTTAAAAAGTAAAAGACATAGTTTTGTTCATGTATGATACATAAAATTACTTTAGAACTAATTAACCTTATGACTGAAGCACCTATCTTGAAAAATTATCAAGTCCGAGAAACTTGAATCCCATTTTATAAAGTTCTATTGTGAAGTCCATATAACCTACAAAATTGAAGAAATCAAATTAAAACCGTTCTCATTTTGATTCAATTGCCATATCTAACTTTAGAAATAGAAAACCAAACAATCAAATTAAAATTTAATAGAACCCAAGGAACACTTGCTGCTACAAAAATTTTGCTTTCACTTTAGAAGGAAACACATCGGAGAATTCCTGGACTACGGAAACTGAATCAATCGCCAGAGTCTCTATAGTATTATCCCGAACATAAGCTAGATAAGCCAAACAACCTTCTCGACCATGTGTCGAGCCTTCAGAAAAGATATAACTCGACTAGATGCACTGACAGACGAACCCTTGCACTCCAATCTAGGCAACTCTGGCATCTCCAATGTAATGGTCTTGGCATGGAAATCAAGGATGGCGTGATATGGAGATAACCAGTCCATGCGCAGGATAATCTCAAAGTTGGTCATATCGAGCAACAGAGGATCTGCTCTAGTCTCATAACCGCAGAAAGTAATAATGCAGGACCGATATATCCGATCCACAGCAACAGAGCCCACCAGTGTGGACACATAGACAAGAGTACCCAAGGACTCACGAGGAACACCCAAGAAATGAGCAAATAGAGAGGAAACATATGAATATGTAGACCTTGGATCAAATAGTATTGAAGCATCCCTATCGCAGACAGAAATAATACCTGTGATGACGGTATTAGAGGCCACTACATCTGGTCTAGAAGGAAAAGCATAAAACCTAGCTGGAGCGCCACCTGACTGGCCTCCACCTCTAGGATGGCCCCTACCCACCTGCCCTCTGCCTCTGGGCGGCTTGACGGCTGGTGTGACAACTGGTGCTGAAATCATAGGCTGCTGACACTGCACCATTGCCTTGCCCCGAAGCCTGGGGCAGAACCTCCACAGATGACTAAGATCCCCGCACTCAAAACAACCTCTCGGTACAGTGGACTGCTAACCTGAAGTCGGACCCTGATGGCCCGAATACTCACTGGAGGAACCCTTAATAGCTGGTGGGCGGTATGAACTCTCTGGCATGATGCTCAAATAGGACCGCACCGGAGTACCCTGAGGAGGCGGCGGTGCTGGATATGTGGGCCTGCTAGGCTGACCTCTCCCAAACTGGCCTCTGCCCCCAGACGGAGCACCACCGAACCCTCCAGAATAACAGAACTGCTTCTCCCGCGGCATCTGTTCTCGGCTCCGCCGACGAAAACCCTCTATCCTCCGAGCTATCTCCACAACTAGCTCGTACGAAGTCCACGTCTAAACCTCTCGGGCCATTATGCCCTGGATACCAGAGTGAAAACCTGCAACAAACCTCCGCACTCTCTCTGCATCAGTAGGAAGTATCATGAGTGCATGGCGAGACAACTCATAGAACCTCGCCTCATAGTCAGTCATTAACATCTGATCCTGCCGGAGCTTCTCAAGCTGAAACCGCAACTCTTCCCTCTGAGAGGGTGGAATATACCTATCCAGAGAGATACGCGTGAACTGATCCCTAGACAAGGGAGGAGAACCTGCAGGTTTGCCGAGAAGATACGACTGCCACCACGTACGGACCTTGCCCTCCAGCTGGAAGGTGGTAAAGTCCACCCCGTGGGACTCCAATATCCTCATGTTGTGTAGTCTGTCCCTACACCGATCAATAAAGTCCTGGGGGTCCATATGTCACTCACCTCCGAAGATAGGAGGGTGTAGTCTGGTCCATCTATCCAATATTTCTGCAGCTCACCGACCGCAGCTAGTCTAGGCTCAGGTATAGCTGCTGCAACTAGCTGGGCTCCGCCCAAGGGTAGTGCGCTCGAGGTCTGATATACGGCAACTACATGCCCAGGATCCTGAGTGATTGAGGTCTGTCTCCCCTCCTGCCTGAGATGTGGTTGGGTTTGCTAGAAATAAACCAGCATAAGTCATAGAATCCATGAACCGCAGCACACGACCCATGACCTCCTGGAATCCCGGTGCAGACATGAAATCCACTGGGGCTGGCTCTGTTGCGCGCACCTCGCCCTGCTCCATAATGATCGAATCCTCTACCAGATCCATTGGTGGCATGACTGGAGCAACACTAGGATGCCCTCGTCCTTTACCATGAGCTGGAGCCCTCCCTCAGCCTTAGCCTCAGCCTCTAGCAATAGGGGGAGCAACTCCTCCATGATCGGGTACATCTGCCGCGCGCGTTCTCACCATGCGTGAAAGAATAAGAGAAAAATACTTAGCACAACATCAACTGCACGACAAAAGATGAAGAAAGAGTAGCTTCCTAACACCCTATAGCCTCTCGAAGATAAGTACGGACGTCTCCGCACCGATTCGCAAGACTCTATTAGGCATGCTCATAACTTGTGAGACCTAGGTGAACCTAGAGCTTTGATATGATGTTGTCATGACCCAATTTCTCCTATAAGCCGTGATGACGCCCAACGTCGCAGCTAGGCAAGCCAACGGTGAACTGACCATGTGATTGCTCTTTTTAATAAGTTTTCAAGTAATTAAATTCCATTTATTAACAAATTAAGGAGTAGAAAATTTAATAAAATAAAACGATGGCAACTGAGTGGGCAATCATAGTGACATAAATACTCCAAAACCATAAAGTCTACTAGTATGTGTGCCAAGACCTGGTGTCCCAAGTGTATGAGCAACTAGTAGAATATACAAAACTCTAACTACTGTCTGAAATAAAGTAGATAGAAAAAAGGTACAAAATAGAGTCTCTAGGTGTTGCAGAACGGCTCAGGAAGCAGCTCACCACTAGGCCTCGGGATAACGGGGAGTGCACCGTTATGACTACCAGATGCACCTGCCTCAGATCTTGCACGATTAGTGCAGAAGTGTAGCATGAGTACATAAATAACATGTACCCAGTAAGTATCTAGTCTAACCTCGAAGAAGTAGTAACGAGGGGTCGACTTTGACACTTATTATGGGCTAACAATAAAATACAGAAATTCTAAATAAATACGGGTTATGTAAATAATAATAAAAACTCAACAACAAGCAGTGAATAAATAATTCTTTCACTAATAGTAAACCCCAAGTCAATTTCTGTCATTAATTAATTATAATCTCTCAAGCCATAAAACAATATCAAATATAATTAGACTCCGAGTATTATCACACACGATTTATGCCGAGGTCGTACGGCCCGATTCAGAATAATGTGTACACTGCCGAGGGTCGAGTGGCTCGAACCATAGATGCATCTATTCTACTACCGAAGCATTCGGCCCCCTCCACAAGAAGAGAGGATACTTTATGCACATTCGATTTAAAAGCTATACAAGGCTAACGCACAGAGAAGCACAATTTCTATTAGCAGTCAAGTAACCCGCCAAAACTCAAGTAAGTGGAAGTCGGTATTTTACAATTCCTCTATCAAGTTTCAATATAATTTAGGCACTTTAATCAACAAATAGGGTGCAAATATTACAAGTATTTCATGATTTGGGTCCTAAACTATCGGGACATAAGCATAATTAGTAGCTACGCACGGACCCTCGTCACCTTGTGCGTACGTAGCCCCCACAATAAGAAGCAAATAGTAATTTAAATCACCTATGGGGAAAATTCCCTTTTACAAGGTTAGGCAAGAGACTTACCTCATCTCAAAAGCTTACTTTCCGGCCTCAAATTCACTCTAAAGCCTCAACTCGATGCCGAATAATCTGAAACTAGTCACATGTTATATAAATTAATCAATACATGTTCAAGTTCATTATCTAACTATTAGAGAATTACTCAATCCCAATTGGAAGATTCCTAAATTTACCTCCGGGCCCACGTGCCTGGATTCCGGATATTTTCGAATATAATTGTTACCCATAACCTCACGAACTCAAATATATAATTTTTACCCAATTCCTTTGTCATTTTCGTGGTTAAATCCCATTTTTATCAAAACCTAGGTTTTTCAACTAAACCCATAATTTTACATGTTAAAATCTACCCATAATCTATGTATTTAACTTACATTGGATAGAAATTACTTACCTTTAAAGCTAGGTGAAAACTCCTCTCCAAGAATCTCCAAAATTAGCCAAGGGAATGAAAAGAGAGAGAAAATGGCCTAAGTCCCGTTTTTAAAACAAGACACTGCGTAGAACCAGCTTTTGTATCATCTGTCTTACGTGAGTCTACAATCTCTAATTTCCATACCGGTATTGTGGATATTACCAAGGATACACAAATGCCTTCCAACCAAACCTTACACCACTGTACAGAAGCAATGCAAGCCATTAATAGTGTAATACCAGCACAGAATATTAATTCTCATGCTTCCACAAGTCGCACTAAGCAGGTCAGGTTTCAAGCTCCTTTGTATCTACCTCAACAATCTGAAGACATTGTACAAGTCAATGACAATCCCCTGCCAGCAACTACTAATGACAAGCAGAACATAGAACAACCAGTAAACCTAATTCCTTCCCCGCTCAAGGTCTCTTCTAACTATGACAAACCAAAACATCCCAAAAAACCCTCTAAATTGCCATCCAAAGAACCAGCAGCTATGACAACTACCACACCTTTAATCCAGAACACACTAAACAGTAAGCCAATTACACCACCTAACACCAATAATAGAGGGAAACCACAAACCAGTACAACCCCTCCCCCTCCCACTGTTACCCAATCCTTCGTTACTAGACTAAGAGCCCGACATGAAGCTGAGATAATTCCAATTCAATTCACCCCTCCAGTCATTACGACAAAGCAAGGAAAGCCAGCCGTCATATTCAAAAGAGAAGATTATATGATCAAATTTGCAGAGAGATGCAAATACACAGTGGTAGGCAAATTCCTCAACACAATGCCAAGAATGGAAGTCATTAGGAAAAGCTTCATAGCCCAGACAGAGCTCAGAGGAGCAGTCAAAATTGCACACTTCAATGCCAGGACAGTGTATATTGACCTTGACAATGAGTATGACCATGCTACAGTGTGGACCAAACAATTCATGTACATACAAGGTCAAATGATGAAGCTGGAAGCATGGAACCCGGCTTTCAAACCAAATGAGGACTCACCAGTTGTCCCAGTTTGGGTAGTCGTTCCTGAGCTTCCATGGCATCTGTACTACATGGAAATACTCACTCCTCTACTCTCGCCAATAGGAAAAGCTCTTTTCCTTGACCTCGCTTCATTTCAGAAGACGAGAGAGAGCGTCGCAAAGGTCAAAATTCAAATCGACTTCACCAAAGAAAGGCCAACACATGTATGGTTAGGCTATGACAAAGATGTGAATGGAGATGGTCAATGGCTGGAAGTTCAATATGAAAATGTCCCGGAATACTGCACACATTGCAAGCATCAGGGTCATTCAAATCAGAATGGCCAAGTAAAAAAGAAAGGGAAAGAGAAAGAGAACCAGAAAAGAAGAGAAGAAGATGCAGCTGCAAGTAGTAGTTCACAAGCTCAAAATCCTACCAAAAACAAAGCTATTACCTCCCAGCAAAAAGAAAAAACAATGACTGCCACAACTTTGTTGAGATAAAAGGAACAGAACAAGGATCAAACCGTACAAAATCACCAACAGAGCATGCAAAATCAAACACCAGGAGCTGCTCCTCCAAAGGATGACTGGCAAGTCCAAAAGAAAAGGAACTTCAAAGCCACTAATCAGACCAAACAACAGCAACAGGCCTACTTACCTAAGCGAAGGGACTCAGGTATGCTTTCTGTTCACCATCAGGTAATGCAAGAAAAGAATACTACTGGATATCAAAATGCCATTCCCCAACCCCATACCCCCCTTGTTGTTTCTGATATTTTAACTGTTCCCTCCCAACCCCATAATGTATCTACTGTCTCTGTTGCTATTGAAGTTGATGGAGGAAAGGAGAAATGTCAGGGTGACCCTAGTATAGGACAAGACGGGGTAACCACAGGGGAGGGGATTCCTCATGTTTCGCATGAGTGTGCTGAGGCACAAAGGACTGACCCTAGGCAG
>MCJB01048103.1:0-15666 GCA_002018475.1 Nicotiana obtusifolia
GATGCACCTACTTGTCACCTACCAGCTTGCGCAGTTCTACGGAAATGCAATTATCTCAATACTCCAAGATCGTATTGACGAACGGTTTGAAGCATTGGAAACTAGACTCATAGAACTTTAATTTGGTAGGTAGATCACCCCGTAAATCCTTGTAAATTGGGAGAAAATCGCAGAAACATTTGACCTAACGTTTAAGTAAAATTGTCAACCTAAGTTGCGACGACTTTTGTCGACTTTTGTTTCATAACTCGTTTGACTTCAAGACTTATGAAACGGATATCATATCATTCAAATACCTTAAAACATGACATTTTGGTAATGTTAAACACCTCTCGATTTTCCCAAAAACGCGAGTTACAACTTCCTTAACTCGTTTATCCTCTAATACTTGTTAACCGCCCTTGTACACCTTTGCATCGTTTAGGACCAATAGGACTAAACTCTTATTGTCTCAAAGGTAATTCCCTTCTCGAACCAAGGTAGACTATCTTACAGTGTAATCTAACACGTACAAATATGGGTTATAACAGGTTAAATACCCAGATTGGGTAGCAAATGTAGTGGTACTCCCTTAAAAAGGGAATAAACTAAGAATGTGTGTAGACTACAAAGATTTGAATAAGGCATTGCCCCAAACATTCTTTTCTTTTGCCTAACATCGACCGTATGATCGATGCCATGGCCAGCCACGAGATCATCAGTTTTCTCGATGCCTATTTCGAGTACAACCAAATACGGATGGACCCAGGTGATCAGGAAAAAAATTCTTTCATCACTAAATATGGAACATACTATTATAACGTAACGCCGTTTGGATTAAAAAATGCCGGTGCCACTTACCAACACCTAGTAAATCAGATGTTCGAGGAACAAGTAGGAAAATCAATGGAAGTTTACATTGACGACATGTTAGTTAAGTCCCTACGAGCAGAGGACTATTTAAAAAATTCGCAGGAAACCTTCAGCATACAGAAGTAGTACAATATGAAGCTGAACCAAGAAAAATATACATTTGGAGTTGGGTCGGGTAAGTTCCTCAGAGTCATGGTATCCAATCGGGGAATCAAAATCAATCCCAATAAAATCGAAGCCATCGAAGATATCACAGTCGTGGACAATGTAAAGGCCGTGCAAAGGCTAATCGGGCAAATAGCCGCCCTGGGGCGATTTATTTTGAGGTCTTCCGACAAGAGCCACCGATTCTTCGCACTATTAAAGAAGAACAACTTCTCGTGGGCCCCCGAATGCCAGCGAGCTTTAGAGGAACTCAAGAGGTATTTATCCAGCCCGCCACTACTTCTCATACCGATGACAGACGAACAATTGTACTTGTACTTGGCGGTCTCGGAGATAGCAGTAAGTGGGGTCCTAGTTCGGGAAGAACAGGGTACACAATTTCCATTTTACTTTGTTATTAGGACCTTAAGTGAGGCTGAAACTAGGTACCCTCACCTAGAAAAACTGGTGCTCGCTTTGTTAAGCGCCTCTAGGAAGCTAAAACTGTACTTCCAATGCCACCCCATATGTGTCGTAACTACTTACCCATTGAGGAACGTTATGCATAAGCTTGAACTCACGGGTCGATTGGCCAAATGGGCCATAGAAATAAGTGGGTACGATATTGAGTATCGACCTCGAACTATCATTAAGTCTCAAATTTTGGCAGACTTTGTGGCCGACTTTACACCAGCCCTAATAGCCGAGGTCGAAAGAGTTATTGGTTAACCTCAGGAACTTCCTCGGGAATCTGGACCCTCTTCACGAACGGTGCCTCAAACGCAAAAGGGTCCGTACTTGGCATTGTACTAAAGCCACCAACAGGTAATATAATTAGACAATCTATTAAGACTGTGAAATTGACTAACAACGAGGCCGCATATGAGGCCATGATTGTAGGCCTTTAACTAGCCAAGAGCTTAGGGGTAGAGGTGATCGAAGCCAAGTGCTACTCCCTCCTTGTGGTAAACCAAGTCAATGGAACATTCGAGGTCAGAGAAGAACGAATGCAAAGATACTTGGATGAATTACAGGTGACATTACATCTGTTCAAAGAATGGACTCTGCAACACGTACCTCAGGATCAATACAGCAAGGTCGATGCCCTCGCTAACTTGGGGTCATCGGTTGAAGATGACAAATTCAACTTGGGAGAAGTCGTAAAACTTATGAGATCGATGGTGGAAGAAGGCTATACCGAGATCAACTCGACGAGCCTAACTTGGGACTGGAGGAATAAGTATGTGGAATATCTCAGATCCGGTAAACTACCCTTGGATCCAAAAGAGTCGAGGGCCCTGCGTACAAAGGTGGCCCAATTTAGACTGTCCGAAGACAGAACCTTGGTCAAAAGAACGTTTGATGGCCCACTTGCAATATGTCAAGGGCCGGGTGATACTGAGTATGTATTGAGGGAAATCCATGAAGTTACCTATGGAAATCATTCAGCTGCCAAATCACTGGTTCGAAAAATAATTAGAGGCGGTTATTACTGGGTCAACATGGAAAAAGACGCAAAGGAAATTCAAAAATGTAATGAATGCCAAAAGCATGCTCCGATGATCCATTGACCCGGGAGCTGCTGCATTCGGTTTTGTCACCATGGCCGTTCATGAAGTGGGGAATGGATATTTTTGGCCCCCTTCCGTGGGCACCCGGTAAGGCTCAATTTATATTGTTTATGACTGACTATATTTCTAAGTGGGTGAAAGCCTAGGCATATGAGAAAGTGAGGGAGAAGGAGGTCATTGATTTCATTTGGGACCACATCATATGCCGGTTCAGAATTCCGGCCGAGATCGTATGCGATAATGGGAAACAATTCACCGGAAGCAAAGTAACCAAATTTCTTGAAGACCACAAGATCAAAAGAATCCTATCGACACCCTATCATCCTAGTGGGAATGGACATGCTTAATTTACCAACAAAACCATACTCCAAAACCTTAAAAATAGATTAACAAGACGCTAAAGGAAGATGGAAAGAAATATTACCCGAGGTCTTGTAGGCATACCGTTCAACCTCGTAGTCTAGTACCGAGACTACCCCGTTTTCTTTGATTTATGGTGCCGGAGCTTTGATACTAGTCGAGGTCGGGGAACCAAGTACCAGATTTCGATATGCAACAAATGAATCGAACAATGAAGCTATGAGTACGAACCTGGAGCTATTAAATGAAAGGCGTGAAGCCGCCCTTGTCCGGTTGGCAGCAAAAAACAACGGATCAAAAGATATTATAATCGAAGAGCCAACCTTCGACACTTTAATAATGGGGACTTGGTACTAAGAAAGGTCACGCTAAGAACTCGAAACCCGAACGAAGGAAAATTGGGGCCGAACTGGGAAGGACCGTACCAAATTATCGAGATCACCGGAAAAGGATCCTACAAGCTAGGAACAATGAATGACGAGCAACTGTCGAACAACTGGAATATAACTCACTTAAAATGATATTACTGCTGAGGTATGGCTCCTTTATTCCTTATACTTGCATCTTAAACTAACCCTTGCAGGTAACCAATAAGGGACGGTATGAGATTTTAGGTCTGAGAGCACGCGTTTCATTCTTTTGCCCTTGAGCCGGTTTTGTCCCAATGGATTTTCCGGCAAGGTTTTTACGAGGAAACAAGTAAATCGTGCTAACTTAGAATTAAAGGCCAGCAACAGATCGGTGACGATTATCATAACAAGTGTTCGAGGCCTCTCTTCGATCAACCCGAACACTGGAGGGCATTACCCTCCGATATCGACTTTGGCATGGGAAGAGACTTCGGGATTGAAGGGTCTTGATCGATAGGATTCAATGTAAGGGCCAAACGGTCGAATGAACCGTGGTCACATAGACTGCTCGAACCCTGACACAAAGCATATACACATACATTATTATTATGCATATGAATAAAGAGAAGTCTCTTCCCTGCAAACATCCTGTTTTTGTTTAAATTTTTTCCTTTACTTTTCTTAAAGAATTTCCTGCTTCCGATCCCCTAAGGGAAATGATCCTAAGGGCTGCCTTAACTGAAGTTCTAATAATCATTCTCTCTCTGGGGGGTTGCCGTTAGAAATCAAACTTGGACGGTCCAAGCTATTAGACCTCGGGGGGTATAAGATCGATTAGGCAACCCCTAAATTTTAAAGGCCACGACCGCCTCTACTCGGGGACTGTTATCTTAGGTAAGCCCGGATAACTCGAAAAAGCAAGCCCATTGGGCGACAACCGAACTAAAAGGCTACTGCTGTGTTAACATGGCTCGGAGACGCTCGAGACCCGTAACAAAAATAAGGCCTTCAAAATGAAAATTTTTCATAACCGGTTCCAAAGGCTACCTTCAATAGCTTGGGGAAAAAAAACTTTCGGTCACACCGAACCCCCACAATGCCTTAAAACAAAATAAAGTTGAAGGAAAGGGTTCTTCGAGTCTCTAAACGAAAATCGACCATTACATGCTAAGGCATTTAGATCTTTGCAAATAAAAATAAACAAGGCAAAGAGAAAATTTGAAAGTTGTTGAAGGGAAAAGGCCTTATATTCATAAAATAGAAATTTCTTTTACAAGAGCCGAACAACCCGATGAGAATTTGTACAAAGGCCAAACGACCTCAACAAAAATACAAAAAACAAAGACATCTAAAAAGCCTAAGGGGCCTAGTCTTCGCTGGGGGCCGCACCATCACCTTCGGGGCCTGCGCTATCTTCGGGCTCATCCGAATCTTCAGATCCCTCGGAATCCTCTTCCTCGGGATAAGCCAGCTTCCTGGCCTTGGCTTCGGATACCTTGGCATTCTCGATTTCGGCCAACAGGTCAAAACCCTGAGCTCGAGCTCCCTCGAGGGCCTCCCTTGAGGATTGCCACTTCATATGCTCCACCAAGTTTCTCACTTGATCGGCCTTAGCTGGGCCACCCTCTCATTTGCCTCGGTCTTAACCACAACAATCTCCGACTTGGCCACCTCAAGTTCCTTGGCGAGATTTTCTTAGCCGGAGATCGCTGAGTTCAATAGAGACTGAAGCTCCTCGATATTTTTGACCTGTACCGAGGCCTTTTATTTTGTAGCTCGGAGTTGTACCTTAGTTGAAGATAGTTGTTCTGGGGAAATTTCCTTTTCCTAGGCCAGGCGGTCCATGTTTTTCTTCCATTCTTCGGCCTCATCTTTCACCGCATCCACCTCCGCTCGGAGTTGCTCGATCTGGTCAAGTTTCTTTTGAGCATGTAGGTTCGGGTTATTAGCCGCTGTGTCTGAACCATCGTCACTAACTTCAAATACTTCTCTTACCTGCTCGACCAGGACGGCATGCTCTTTCCGAGCCTCTTCTAGCTCGGACTGGAGCTTCTCACTAAGGAGCTTGTAAGCATCCCTCCTCTCAATACGCGCTCAGGTTTTAGTCTCATGTTGGTTTAACTCTTCTCGATACCGAAGAAAAGTTTCATGATGAAGTACCGAGGCCTGCGAACACAGAGAAGGATATTACAATTGACTGCAAATTAATCTAAGTACATAATAAAAAGGCATTCAAAGTTACCCGATTCAATGCCTGTTGAGCTTCATTGAAAAGATAGGGGGCCTCCACCTCGTCCATTTCGGCCTGATCCTTTTCGGTCACCAGGAACCGAAGATAGCTGGCAATCCCCACGGGGGCGGAGAGAACCCGGGCATCCTTCGGTATGGATATGATGATTGACCACTTCCAGTCAGGATCTGCACTCGGGGCAGGGAACCGGTCTACTAATCTCAGACTCAAAGAAGATCCACTGGCTCCTGAAGACGGCACGTTCTTTGGTACCGGTAAGTCTCCTAATCCGGTGACATCCTCCGAGGGGGTAGAATCTAAGCCATCGAAGAAGTTGTTGAAGGAATCTGCCGCCCCTTGAGGCCTCTCATTTGGGCGTCCTTTCAGCATCTAGGCCTCATTTATCATGGAGTCGGTGAATGATGGTGACTCGGAAAGATCTATCACCCCAGGCGCATCCTTTGGGGCATTTCCCTCAGCCCGAGGAGTACCGGCCATGGTCTCCTTGTCGGCCTCCCTTGCTCGAGGAAAAATGGCCTCGTCCTTCTCGGTTCTGAAGGCCTCGGCCACTACCTCCTCATCGGCTATCCCAGTTTGAGACAGCTCGACACCGCTTCTCACGTGGGTCATCAACTCGGAGTCTTTTTCTTCTTCTTCGGACTCGTCCCTTAGTCGACTGAGCAAACCCGATGGGACCTCCAGACCGCTGGCGCTTTCCTTGGATTTACGCACCAGCCTTCTTTTTGGTTTTTTCTTCTCCAAGTTCGGAGAACTCGAAACCCTTTTTATTTTCTTCTCTTTATCCTGCCTCGGAACTAATGATTCGGGGAGGATGACTTCACCACCGGATGGGGGACTCATTTCGATATCTTTGGGAAGACCTACAATGGAAGAAAAAGTGAGAATGAATGCAGCTAAGAAAACTAAGTGTTAATTCACTCAGTAGAGAAATCTCACCGTGAGCACGGGCCTCCCACCGACCCTTCGAAAGTTCGTGCCATGCGCACTTGAAATAGGCTTTTTTTTGACACGATGCCCCCGACCCACTCCTTGAGTCGAGGAACTGCATCCGGCATCCGAGCAAAGGTTGAATCACAAAGAATCGATAAAAAGAAGGGCAAAGGGAAAATGATAAAAAAAATCTTAAAGGCAAGTTTATACTTAAGCTTCATGTTCCATTTCTCAGGAAATGACATGTCCTCGGCCGGGATTAGGTCCGAGGTCCTCACTCGAACAAATCATCCCAACCAGCCTCGGTCCCGATCCTCGTCGATGATTGAGAATGGGGCCTTACTGGCCCAACGGTCAAGTTTTATTATCTCCCCTCGATAGAGTCGGGGACTGTATAGATACATGAGGTGATCGATGGTAAAAGGACACCCTTCAAGTTTTCTCACGAAGAAACAAAGAAGAATTACAATCCTCCAAAACGAAGGATGAATCTGCCCAAAAGTCACCTCATACCTTTTGCAAAAAGCTATAATAACTGGATCTAAAGGACCCAACGTAAAAGGACACTTAAAAAACCCTCCACTTGGGTGGTGATCAATTCCTACGGGGTATGGACCATTACGAGCTTATCGACCCAGTTGTAGTCCTCCTTGACCTTCTCAAGGACATTGTCGGTGACCGAACATATGTACCTTGAGACCGGCTCACACCGAACCTGTATCGAGGAGGTTTTCTCAACCTTGAATTCGACTTTGGTTAGGCACCCTACAGGGACGAACATCTTTAGAGGGGGTTCTGGTGTCGGTTCTTCAGTGACAGCAGGCGAAATGCTCTCATACGGTCTCGAGCAAGAGGGATTTTCTTTTTGAGGAACAAATTTTGAAGTCTTTTCCATTGCTTCTAAATAGAGGAGAAAAGGAGGTGCTTATAAAAGAGGAGGTGTAATTTGCAGATAACTTATGAAAGCTTTTAGAAAACCAGAAAGGAAGAAGTTTTAATCTAAGTTTTCAGAAGATGAGAGTGATGAAGTTTTCTTAAAACACAAAAGCAAATGTTTGAATATAAAATTTCTAATGAATGGGTGAAAAGGGTATTTATAGTTTTCTCAAACGGCGGTTAGCACCCTGAAGTGGCAGACCATTAACTGACACACATTTAATGCCTTGAAGACCGGACCGTCGGGACGTTTCGATTATTCTTATCACTTACGTCATAAATTTGTCGTCATTTGTTAGAGTGAGAATCAGAAGCTCGTATCATTTACTCTCCGATAAACAAGAGCATTTGACGTCATGTTTTTTTCACGTCATGATATATCGAAGTGAGAATCTGAGGCTCATATCATTTCTCGTCATTTACTCTCCGAAAAATGAGGGGACTTTCTATATACGGTAGAAACCGAGCTCGCCTATTGCATGACAAGCCGAGGATGAAACACAATGGATTGAAGATCGATCCTGGACTCTATCGAACCTAAGCACGAGGTTGGAACCTGCGTCTTTAAGATTATCGAGATCGTAACCTCGAAACTGACCCCCACTCTAAAATAGCTCTAGAAAACATTATCAAACCAGAACAATGGAAGGCCGAAATATCCATAACTGGTCGGATATCACGACAGGAATCTCGGCACGTATCAACGAAACCGACTAATTAAAAAATCATGAGATTTTTTACCTTATATAAAATTGTACCTAAAGTAGGATTCCTCTACTATATAAAGAGGGTTTGATTTTTTTGCAGAGGACATGGTAACACGCATCCCAAAGCAATAAAAATGTTATTTCTAGCCATTATTATCCCATCTCTCTACTCTGGCACCGATTGTAGCATCTTTGGCTCGAGGGTGACCAACCTTCAAGGCCAAGATTGTTCAACCTGCGTGGTTTTTTTTACTTTTTTATCATTTATTTAAATTTGAATTCAATTTCTCATTTTTGTATCAAGTTAGATCACGTATCCTCCTTAAAACCGTGTATAAATTCAATTGTTATCCGATTTTAAGGGTAAACATTATGCTTGTTCCTTCTTTAAATCATGGAGCAAACAATGCAAGCTTGTCCTGCATGTGCATGGAATCTCATTAATTTTATTTTATCAAAGACATGATGTGCTTTTGAAATACACAAGATAACTTAAAGAAACGCTTGGCATGCCTTAAAATCACTTTACTTTACCAACCGTTAACTCCAAATATTCAAAAATGATGCTATTGATTCAAACAACTTCAATCTATACTCATCAATAACAACTCATAATAGCACTAATTAATTCAACTAAGTGTTTTTCACTCAGACTCAATTTCGACAATTTTCATAATCTTTCTATTTAGGTAAAAACTTAGTTAATGTAATGACCCGGCTGATCGTTTTGTGTATTTGAGTCGTATTTCTCTATTTGATATTTTTCGTATGCTTGTTTGTTATTTTGTGACTTGCGAAGATGGTTGGCTTAGTTCCGGGGAGGTTTGAGAGTGAATTGGAACACTTTTTTTTTAAGCAAATACCTCTAAGCACGTTGCCTAGAGGTTATATATATTAAAAATTAAAGACATACAAAGTTTACAAAATGTTCCTAATTTAAAATATGCGTCTAATTCTAGATGTACTAATATAGCAAAACTATGTATTACAATTCATAACAAAACCAACTTTCCATGTGAAGGCATATTGTATTCCCACCAATTGCAAAACATAGATGTAGCACCTCTATTGCTCTCACCAGGCGCCAAGTTTTGCGTTCCAATGGATTGGCAATCGTGAATCTCCATATTCCTTCATGTTGCATCGTTGGTTATGTACTATTGCTTATTGTCATGGTCAACAGTGACCTTACTCTGTCGAAGTTTTCTATTGCTATAAGGCAGCATTAACTGGATATGTATCGACCTTGCTTGGTTCAGTTGAGGTGTGTGTCGATCTCGGTTGTCAATTGACCTCGATTTTTAATCGATATTGAATGGTGTCGAGAAGCTGTCTTCGATTCAGGTTGTCGAAGAGGCATTGTCGATAGTGCCTTTCGAAACTGATTCGTCCTTAGCCTTGCGTCGATCATTTCAGCTTCCTTCAATTCATAAAAGGTCGACTTTGATACAGTAGTCGACAATGGCATTTCCTCGAGCAGTTGTCTGTAGTGTCGAATAACTACATTCGATTCTGTCAAAGTAGAGATGACTCGATCATGTTTTATGAATTGATGAATGGTCTCAATATGCTTGTTGTGCTCAAATCTCGATTGCTGCTTCTACCCTCGATAACATGATGTCGATTGATGGTATCAATCTCAGTAATCAATTCCTCGATTAATCCTTGACAATTATCAGCAATCTTGAATGCATTTATTCCAATGTGGTTGATCATATCTCCAAATGAAGTGTCAATTGAGTAGCAGGATTTGAAAACCAGTGGCGCGAACTTCAGATTACTTCTTCGAACTTGTTGACTTCGACCTCGAATAAACTTCGACTTTAGATTAAATAAGCAGTACCTTGCTGTATTATACCTTCCGCACATTAATATCCCACCTCCAGAATGAGCATGCTTACACACTAATACCACTGGAAAGTGTTGTAAGAATGTATGGTTTATAATGCAGCAAAGCCATTGTTTAAATAATTCATAAGCCACCATTATTCAGAAGCTCTTCTTTTGGCAATCAGAATCCTTAGATTAGGTGTATGCGATTTATCCAAATTGATGAGGTTCCTTCCTTCAGTTGGTAAGTCATTGAATGAGTGAAACTGTATAGTACCTTCTGTGGTGATCGCCCAAGGTGTATCCCATTCCCCGTCAATCACCCTCTTCAATACCAATGAATCAGTTTCTAAAATGAGAGGATGCAACTCATGCTCGAAACAATATTGTAACCCCTGCTGTATACCAGATCACCATTTTCATTCCTAATGCAAAAGGCAATTGAACTATCTCCTGGATTACCTTTTGAAGCCCCATCCGTGTTACATTTATACCACCCTTGGAATGGATACTTCCAAACTACTCGCCTCGTAATCAAGACTGGCTTATAGGCTTCAAAAAATTGGATCATATCTGGCCATAAGAGTGGTATATTTGATAGCCATGGATATCTGTTCCTTGCTAAATAAAATAATGTCTTGTTCACTTCATGTTTGACCCTATTAGTTGACACATTTCCTCCATACTTGCCCTTGTTTCTTTTCTTCCATAGCTCTCATGTGATAATGGCTGGAGCTACCTGGAATAGAGGTCTCAATTTCGAACAGGTCACTGCACCCCACCAGCTTCTGATCACCTGTTTCAATTGTACCATAGGCTCAATGATTCCTGCAGCACACATAAAATGTTTCCATACCTTGATAGCTGTAGGACTAGTCAGAAAAATGTGTTCAATTGTTTCCTCCTGAGGATGTTGACAACACCAGCATCTCGACATGACTGTGTATCCTTGTCTCCTCCATAAATCATCAGTTGCTAACTTCTGCCTCCAAAGCCTCCATATGAAAAAAGAGATCTTGAATGGTAGTCCCTTAGTCCACATCAAACTGAACTCTTTATTTTCGTTAGCTCTATGCCGAACAATCTTCCAAGCACTACTTACAATAAATTTTTCTGAAGGATTCGGCATCCAATGAGGTATGTCCCAACCGTTATCGTTGTCATGAAAATGTACATTCTCCTTCACATGGGCTACTATATCTTCAGGTAGTTTCTGCTCAATCAGATGATTATTCCATTCTCTACCTTGTCGCAATTCATTTACATCTTGAAGTTCTTCATCGATGTTGAAATCATAAGGCAAAATATGATACAAAGCACCCAATCCTGTCCAATTTTCATCCCATAAGTTGGTTGAACCAGTGTTCATTTCCCACAAAATTTCATGCTCTACATCATCTCTAGTTTCAACATCTATCGCCAAACATTAGATCCCCCTCTAAATTGAACAACAGTTGGCATTTCTTTCTTGCAATATTTGTTCCACATGAAATTTGACCACAAAGATTTTGTTGTCCTAAACCTCCACCAAAACTTAGCAAATAATGCTTTAGAAACATCATGTAACGATTTGTACCCCAGACCTCCTTCTTCTTTTGGTAGGCATAGGTTCTGCCAT
The DNA here is from genome assembly GCA_002018475.1 of Nicotiana obtusifolia. Lineage (NCBI taxonomy): Eukaryota > Viridiplantae > Streptophyta > Magnoliopsida > Solanales > Solanaceae > Nicotiana > Nicotiana obtusifolia. The sequence continues at coordinate 11,550 of MCJB01048103.1, forward strand.
GAAGACCAATGTCTGCTCCTCCCATCTTCTGTTGTACTCCAAAAGAACCTAGCAAATATTTTATGACGATGATCCAGAATATTTTTTGGTGGATCCAGCACTGAAAGCATGTACACTGGCATACTTTGAAGCACACTAGAGATCAAAGTATCCTTTCCTCCAAAAGATAGCAATTTCCCTTTCCAAGCATGTAATTTATTCTTCACTTTTTTGAGAAGCTCTTGATGGAATTCCTTTCTTCTTCTTGTGTGGAATATAGGACATCCAAGGTATGTCAGAGGAAATTGACCTTTATTAAAGCCCGTGATATCTCCAACAGATTGGAACAACATATTTACTGCTTTTGCGTACATATAGAAAGAGCTTTTGGATTTGTTAATCGACTGCCCAAAATCTCTCATATCCTCCTAATACTGCCATTATTTTTCTCAGTGATGGCTTATGTGCAGAAGAAAAAATTATTGTGTCATTGGCGTATGCCAAATGGTTCTCCGACCATTTTGGCATACCAAATCCTATGAAAGATCTGTCCTCAAACAATTTGTTCAAGGATCTAGACAATACTTCTGACGAGAGAATGAAAAGAGCAGGAGATAGAGGGTCGCCTTGCTTCACTTCTCTTGTTGATTTAAAGAAGCCTGAGGATCTTCCATTGACGAGCACTGAATACCAGTTGTTAGCCAGTAAATTCCAAACCATGATAATGATATGTTCAGCAAATCCCATCCTTCTTAGCACGTGCAGCATATATTTCCAAGACACCCTGTTATACGCCTTTGCCATGTCAAGCTTTATTACCACATTAGCAGGCTTCCCTCGCTTTCTAATGTCTGTAACAATCTCTTGTGTGAGCAGAATGTTCTCAAAGATGCTTCTTCCCTTTACAAATCCAGATTGGTTCTGAGAAATGTAGTTAGGTAGGAACTTTTCCAGTCTATCATGAATGACTCTTGATATAACTTTGTTGATAAAGTTACTCAAACTTATAGGTCTTAATTCTGAAAAAGTCTAGGGATTGAGCTTCTTAGGCAGCAATACTAAATTAGTATGAGTGATGGACTTAGGCAAAGGTGCACCTCCATAAAAATGTAAAACTATATTGTGAATGTCGATACCAATTATATCCCAGCACACTTGATAGAATAATCCAGTAAAACCATCTGGGCCACTGGAATTCTCTCCACTCAATTTAAATACAGCTGCCTTAACCTCCTCAAAAATTGGATATCTGCACAATTCCAGATTCTGCTGCGTGGTGACCATCAATGGCAGATTTTCCAGCATGGAGAAGTCGTCAGTGTCGCCTTCAGTTGTGAACTGTGTTTTGTAAAATTCAACTGCTGCGTTAGCCATTTCTTCCTGTTTGTCTAACCACGATCCATCTCCATTCTGAATTCTTTTAAATTGTAACTTTTGTCTCTTCCCGTTAACATGGTTGTGAAAGAATCTAGTATTCCTATCACCTTCGTCGAACCATGTCATTCCAGCTTTCTGCTTCCAAAACTGCTCCTCGATGCTCAGATATCTTTTCAATTCTGCCTGTGCCTTTTGAAGAACGATTCTATTCTGGATTGTTGGCTCCTCCTCAAACAGCATTTCCTTAACTTTCACAATATCTTCCAGAATTGCTAGCTGTTTAAAGATGTCGCTAAATGTTTGTCTACTCCACTTAGAAAGTGCTGCTTTTACCTTCTTGAGTTTGTGCTTGAACACAAGATATGGGTCACCTATAAAGTCTGCAGTCCAATTCCGTTTCACCACCTCCATGAATGTGTCATTCTTGGTCCAGAAATTTAAGAATCTGAAAGGCTTCACAGATTCTGAAGCTTGCTGTCCACACGTCATGAATAGAGGTGCATGATCTGAGCCAGTTCTTATTAGGTGCTCTACCTCAATTGTTGGAAACAAGCTCTGAAATGGGAGGTTTACTAGGATTCTATCCAATCTTTTGAATATGCACTCTGCATTCGATCTCCCATTCCACCAAGTAAATGGGCTGCCTTTATAGCCTTGATCAAACAAGCCGCACGAATTAACGCAAAATGCAAAGTCTTCATACTCTGGTGGTAAGACGGGCAGTCCTCCTATCTTCTCTTCTTCATTTAAAATTACATTAAAATCACCTCCGACCATCCAAGGACTGTCCATATCACTAGCCATGTAGTATAGATTATCCCATAGTTCCAGTCTTTCCAAAGCATCACATTTTGCATAGACGAAAGTCATAACAATTTGCTTATCACAGTCATGGTGCACTAACTTAATTGTTACCTGCTGCTCCGTGTCCATCACCAGTTCCCATTCAAGATTTGAATTAAAGAACAACCAGATTTTGCCGTTGATGTTGGAATATGCATCGTTCATATACAACCTGCTCTTATACCTTTGTATATGACCATATTTTTGAAATGGCTCCATCAGTGCAACAACAGTAAAATTATGTTCCTGATGCATTTTGATCAGTCTTGGAAAGGCCTGTTATGTATTGACAGACCTAATGTTCCATATAAGGACCTTCATCATCAATTATTATGCGAAGTTGCCCTCTTGGGCAGGATTCTTGTTGGTTGCTCTTTGTTCTTTGATTTCTTGTTCTTCTTCACTGCTTTAAGGCTCGATGCAGGGGATATATCAGCCTCCCTTTCTATCTGCTTAAAATTTACGGCAGTTGATTCATCTTCTTCTTTTTCCTCCATCTGCTGACTTTGTAAGTAAATGTAACCAGTTGGTTCAACATTGTGAGTGATAATATCATGGAGTGTTTGTAGCGGGCTTTTCAATGGTATATTAACTTGCAATTGCATTCCTTTTTCACTGCTCGACTCACCAGCTAATTGCAGTTCTGCATCAGCTCGATCTTTGAGGTACATTGGTACTCCATCAACTGTTGCTATCAATTCTCTTGATTCTGCAACATTTTCTATTTGTTGTTCTTGTGTTCCTTGTTGAATATCTTTTGTGGATTGTGTTTGATTCCCAGAATTGTTCACAAACAGTGGTGTCCTCGAAGTGTCTTCGAGTTGCTCCATATAATAGTTGATTTGATTACTTGCATTGGTTTTAACCGATCTTGAATTGGCTTGGCAAGTAGGTTGAACTCGAGAACTGGTGGCATCGAGATGGTCTCGATTTCCTTGGATTGGGACTCCATCTACTGGTGCATCTTCAGCATTGCTCTCAATTTGATCTACTGGTGCATCTACCGGTGATTGAACTGATTTAGTAAATACTTCTTCAGAGGTAAACTCTTTGTCATCTGCTTGTGATCTTGAATCATCAAAAGTTTGAGATGAAATCTCCTGACATGACTGATTAACAGTCACATTCATCCTCCTGAGTTCATCTAAATCAGTTCCAAATCTTCTGTGCACCCATTCAATTGTAGCTTCTTTTTGAATTCTCTTATCAGTCTCACCCTCTTCAACATCATCAGCTCCTTGAACTCCAGAACATATATTTCCCTGAGCAGACTTACTCATATCCTTATTTTCATTGTCAACTGCTTCCTTCTTCACCAGCAAACTGTTAGTGTCCTTCCCTTGAGTATGTGCTGTTAATTTTGTATTTGACTCCATCACATTTGAATCCAAAACCTTGTGTTGTAACTGCTTGATACTTTCGACACTTCCATTATTATTCTTTGCATTATCATAATCCTTGCCATCTGTGATATTTAATACAGGTTGTTCAACTTCTTCCAAATCCAAAGCATCAAATTTGTTAGTAGTTGTCACTGTCTCTTCAATTCTTTTTCCTTTATCCTTGGCAATTATTTTTTCATTTTCCTTTGGAGCAATTATCAAGTGGCCTCTATTGTCCCTTTGATGCACAGTTTTCCTAGCTTGCTTCCATTCCTGCTTATCCTGTTTGTTAATGACTCGGCCAACCACTTTACCACTTGTAAGCACCTTTGTTGAATTAGCGGCAGTGCCGACGAACTCTTTTGCTTTCTTCTTTTTATCTTCAAATTGCCTAAGTTCTAGATTGATCACCCAACATTCATTTTCAGTATGTCCTTGCTTCTTGCAACTCTTACAGTATTTGGGCATATAATCATACCTTATCCTTATCCATTTTGAAACTTCCGGACCAGTTTCATCCTCCTCCTCAACAATCT
>MCJB01048103.1:15789-57220 GCA_002018475.1 Nicotiana obtusifolia
GAAAAAACAAATTCGTTGCCAAAGAAATTAGGAGGCAATTCCGGAAAGCTAATCCATGCGATTGCTATTGGTGTTTCTTCATCTGGAGTCCACCACGGATTCCATTTCGTGCATCTCATCTGCCACATGGAACCTTGCACCTTCAAATAGATAGCAGGCTTTGATAGTAGGTGAATGTAGTCCTCCATCAGCGACAACCTTATCAATACATGATTGTCTTCGATGAGGCCAATCGAGCATGGACCTTTGAGTTCGCATTGGATTGGAATGACTTTACGTAAGTCACTGATCACAGGTTTCCCATACGAGAATTTTCCTATGACTGCCAGTTGCAAACCTTGTTTTGCAATCGATTGCTTAACTTCTGTTTTCTTCCATCGAACAATGGGTTCGCCATGTAAAAATTCGACTGGCTTAATAGGGATGATGGCTTGTGTTTGGGTGACATTATTCAGCACTTTAGGTTGAAGCAAATCAGCGTACCTGGGGGGCTGATTGATGTGTGGGTTCGACGTAGGAGGAAAAGACGACTGACCAACCACAGCTGGTGGCTGGCCAGTGGCCATTGAATCCATAATAAATCACAAAGCAGAGCCACGAATTCACAGCATTCCAGCACTCTACTACGTTCTAGTTCTTGATGTACACTGCTCTTCGAAACTTCACTGGAAGCAATAAGTTGCTTCGCAAATTCCGGCGAGCTTCGCGACTGAGATCGCCTCTGACTTCTCTATCGCCAGACCTCCTCTAACTAAAGCATTGCTCGATATAAACAAAGAGGAAGTTGAAACTGTTGGGAATTTTGTGAAATCGCGACTGTTTTTGCAAATCGCCTCTGTCAGAGCTTCTCTCTCTAGAAATTGGGTCTCCTTCAAATTTTTGAATTGGAACACTTAGTTCCAGTGTTGGAAGTTAAAATTATAAGAGCTAACCAAAGTTTGACTTTTGTGTAAATGACCTCGGATTGATGATTTGATGGTTCCAATAGGTTCATATGGTAATTTTGGAATTAGCCGTATGTTCAGATTTGAATTTGAAGGTTCCTAGGATGTTTTGACTTTTTTTTTTTGAAAGCTGGCAATTTGAAGGTTTGGAAAGTTTCTAAGTATGACTGAGAGTTGAATTTGATGTCGGATTCGAATTGTTGTTCTGAAACCTGGAATAGGTTCGTTTTGTCATTTAGAACTTGTGTGCAAAATTTAGATGTAATCCGAATTGGTTAGGCTTGAATCAGATGCTTGGTTGGAAGTTTGGAAGTTCTTGAACTTAAAAGTTCAAGTTGTATTTTGATCATTGATTTTTTGATGTGATGTTATGCAGCTTTGGATATGTCGAGTAGTAGTTATGAACTTGTTAGTACGATTGGACGAGGTCCCGAGTGGCTCGGGTGAGTTTCAGACCACCCAGATTATGTTTGGAGTTGGCTGATTTTGCTGATGTCTGATGTTCATCGCGTTCGCGATGAAGAATTTTGTGCTGAAGAGGATTTCTTCTTCGCGTTCACCCCTAGATGGTCGCGTTCGCCATGGCTGGCATGTTGGTTCTTCGTGTTTGTGGCAGGAGGGTCGCGTTTGTGATGTAGAGTAGGAGTTGAGGGCTTCGGCCTTAACGTCCGCGAGGGCTTGGTCGCATTTGTGGAAGGCTGGGATGTTTGGTCTTCGCGTTTGTGGTGGCTAAGTAGAGTTTGCGAAGTGCGTTTTGGGCATGATGACGTCCAAATCTACTCCTCGAAGAATAAGCAGACATGGTCACATATAATATAATTTACGCAACTATGAGTCGAGGTTGAATCCCACAGAGAACAATATGTAAGTGATTAGACAAGCAAGAGAATTATCGCTTATTATGCTATGCCAAAAACTAACAAGGGTTTTTGAGAAAATAATTATGTCTAAATGCAAAAAATATAAACTAACCTAGAAAGCGAGTAAAATGATCAATGGCTATAAGCATGGATACATGTGGAATTACACTCAAGTAACGATCCAATATATTTCATGATTTTACAAATATGAGCGAGTTTATGTTATAGCCTCGGATAATAATTCTATATTAGCTTCTTCTGAAGAATAACAAGACTTTCTAATTGAATTATCCCTAAAACAATTAGGAGATTGAGCACACCTGAATATGGCTACAAGCAGTTCAATCCTATCCCTAGGTTGAATCTATAAAGTGAGGGTTAATGCCTCAAGTTCTTGTTAATTAATCTGTCACAACCCAAATTACCCTTTTCAAGTTTAATTCAAAGTTAATGGGTGAGTCCTAGGGTTAGATAATCCCTTTGGAACCATTAAAGAACAAGAATAATTAAAGAATCAATTAACTCACTTCAATATTAATAAAAATTATTCAATACATAAGCACAACAAGACATTTTATCCAAACTTTAATAATGGATATTTTCATAAAAAAGATTCAAGTATTAAAATAAATACTACACACTTAAATATTCAATACAAATCAAGGAAATGGAGACTGAGTAAAATGTTAAGAATTTCTCATCCAAAGACTTCAAATCTTCAAGTCCAAATTTCACAATCTTTCTCCTTATAGTAAGTCCATAGTTTCAGATATGTGAACGCTTTAAGTTCCCGCACCCATTCTTCATTGGCCTTGCATGGAGTAGGGATGAAGCAAGACCATCCGGTTGAAACTAGTTGGCATTGGAAATTCGGAAGGAGCTCGACCACTTTGTCATCGGCAATTCCTTTCAAAAGTTTGAGTTTCTTCATGAGGAGATTATCATAATACCGTCTTTGAAAATCGAAAGACATGAATCTATTGGTATCATAGTTCAAGTCCTCAGCCTCTTTTTCAATTTCATGATAAAGCGCCACATTTTCATTCATGTTTGGGTCCATTTTTGAAGCTTAGAGTACCTAAAAATTAAAACCAAGTTAGTCGGGCATTAGAATCATATTAAGCAATTTAAAGCACTACAATTAGGCCAAAGAATCAAGCCAAACGAGTTCTGGAAGCTCCAGTTGCCAAGCTATTGGAATTGCAAAATTCTGCAAGTCGCCGAACCTGTAGAAAAACCATCGCTGGTGCAGTTATGTTTCGGCGAAAATTTTTCGCTTCTACGGTGTTTCACAGTTCAGCTGATTCTGCACCTGTGGAGAATCATTGCAGGTGCGAGGTCTCATCTGCGGCCTTTCTTTCGCTTCTACGGAGTTCATCAGAACTTTCAAAGCCTAGAAACAGCCGATTTTTTTCAATTCAAATCATGTTTTAGGCACAAAATTTATACTCAAGAATTATAAATTTGTGCACTACATGATTACACAACGTGATTCCACATGATTTCAAGGCACTTAGCACATAAATTTCTTTTCGACTAATTGTGGAACACTTGACAAGCATAGAGAATGTTTTGATTTTTCAAATCAGACTTCCCTAATTTGTTTTCAACAACAGAAAACACTCAACTACACTCTCAACACATTTCCTCACATCGAGAGGGACAGGGGGAATTAGGGGATTCCAGTTATAGAGAATCAGAGAAGATGAGGAGGAAGAAGAAAATAGAAGTAGAGGAGAGAGATAAAAATGATACCTGCGTTGCCTTGTGTGCGAGCAGTGGAATGTGAGGGCACTGAAGGTGAAGAATAGTTGTGTGAGAGATGAGAGGAAAGGAATTCGTTTTACCTGGTGAAAGAAGGGATTTGTTCATTAAACATACCCAACTTTCGCACTTGCGTAACATTAAGTGCTGTTGGGAGGGAGCTTCTGCGGTTTATCTACCGCTTCTGCGTACGGGGCCGCATCTACCATGCTTTTTTCGCTCCTGCACTGTCCCATTGCGCACAAATTTCTACAAGTGGGATTGCAGCAGATTTCTACTGCAAAGATCTAGGCATTCATTGTTTTGGCATGTATCCAACACCTCAACCTGCTTAATTTAAATCCAAAAAATATGAAACTTTGCAAATTAGTTAAAAATAATATAACAAACTATTCTAAAAAGAAAATTTCAAAAATGACTTAGTTTTTGTTAAAAAAAATGATGGGTGTGTGCTTGAGCAATATGCGATCGCATATACGGTTGCATAACCGCTACGCGGTCCGCAAAATTGACCTTCAACTATATTTTTGAGTGATTTTTTCTTAGGAACTTCTGACCATTTTTGCGACCAATATGCGACCCGCATAACCATTATACAGTCGCACTTTTGGCCTCAAAAAGCAACTGAAGCTTAGCCACTTTTCTTTTTGACTTTCTGTTCACTCTAAGACACACACGCATCAAAATGTTCAACAAAAATAAATAGACCTACAAAACAAAAATCTAACAAAAATATTTGAAACGATGGGTGCTCCCCACCAAGCGCCGCATTATGTCGTGACACTATACGAACCATCTTTACCACTTTTCTTTCTGCTTGGAAGATATGATTTGACACCTAACTTGGAATCAAGCTTGTGACCATGTAACGACCCGGCCGGTCATTTTGTGTATTGTAGCCCTTTTCCCCTATTTTTTGCCTCTTCTATGTTCATTTGTGGTTATTTGACTTTTCGGGGTGGTTGGATTGGTTTGGGGAGAGTTTCGGGATGAATTGGGATTCTTACTCCCAAGGTTGAAAGCTTAAGTTGAAGAGTTGACCGGAGTTTGACTTTTTATATAGACGAGTCTGGAATGAAATTTTAATGGTTTCAATAGCTTCGTATGATGATTTTGGACTTAGGTGTATGTCAGGATATTGATTTGGAGGTCCGTAGGTTGGGTTGAGGCTTTTTGGCAAAAGTTCAAAAGTTGAAGGTTTGGAAGGTTGAGAGGTTTGATTGAGAGTTGACTTTGTTGATATCGGGTTCAAATTTTTGTTACGGGAGTTAGAATAGGTCCGTTGGATCATTTGGGACTAGTGTGAAAAATATGAAGTCATTCGGAGTTGGTTTGATGTGGTTCAGCATTAGTTTTAGAAGTTGGAAGTTCGTTAGTTTCATTAGGCTTGAATTGGGGTGCGATTCGTGATTTTAATATTTTTTGGTATGATTTGAGGCTTCGAGTAAGTTCATATTGTATTTTAGGACTTGTTGGTATGCTTGGATGGGGCCTCGGGGGCCTCGGGTGTAGTTCAGGTGTGTTGCAGATCATGTTGGGACTTAGAGAATTATGCTGAAGGTTATAGATTCTGGTGTAATCGCACCTGCGAGGGTTCAGCCGCAGGTGCAAAGCTACAGAAGCGGCCTATTGATAGCAGGTGCAGATGAATGTTAGGCTATGCAGAGTCCACAGATGCGGCAGGGTATCCACAAATACGAGTCCGTAGATTCGGACTAGTGGTCGTAGAAGCAGGCTAGGCTAGGCTTGTGGAGGAGCGCAAATGCGAGGGATTTTCGCATTTGCGAGCCCGCAGATGCAGACCTGTATGCGCAGAAGAGGAATTTGGAGAAGTGTTTGATTGCAGAAGCAGTTCTACAGGTGCGAAAAGGGGACCGCAGGTGCGTGAGGTCAAGATTTAAGTGATTTCCGCAGAAGCGAAACTTTGACCGCAAAAGCGACATCGTAGGTGTGACCATATTGACCCCAGATGCAAAAAATGATGGGTAGACTTTTAAATCGAACGTTTTAGTCATTTTTCTCATTTTAGATTTGTGGAGCTCGGCTAAGGGTGATTTTTGGGAGGCTTTTTTCTATAATTGAAGAGCTAAGTGAAGTTTAATCACTTTTGATGTTAGATTTTAATTACCCATTAATTATTACACCTAGTTTATGTGAATTTGAAGTGAAATTTGAGAATTTTAGACTATGTTGTTGGAGAGTGAGATTTGGTGGTTTGGGTGAAATTAAATGTAATTGAATGAAATTAGTCTGGTTGGACTCGTAATTGAGTGGGTGTTCGTAATTTTTGAATTTTTCAGATTTTGGGGTGTGGTCCCGGGGTTGACCTTTTGGGTTGACTTTACGTATTTGATCCATGACTTTAGATATGTCATTTAGGATTATTTCCTATGACAATAATTGATGGTATTAAGTTGCTTTGACTAGATTCAAATCGCTCGGAGGCCGATACGCATGGAAAGGGATTTTTGGAGTATTGAGTTACGCGTTATGAGGTAAGTAACATATCTAAAATTGGATTTAAGGGCATTTAACTCTGGGAAGTACGTTAAATGAAAGGTATAGGTGACAGGCGTGTGTATGTGCACTGGTGTATTCATGATTTGAGATGATTTTTAGACTATTATGGGATTGGTTGGCTATCATGCCTCGTTTTATCCGTGATTCTAAACCTTTATGTTTATTTGGGTTCTTATTCATGTTAGAAATCATGTTTAGGCTATGTGCTATTCGTTTGAGACTCGATAGGGCTATTCTTGCTATCTCTGAGCTATTTGCCTTATTGGCACACATGTTGTCAGTCATGATGCTATATCCGTTTATGATATCTCTGTCTCAGTTTTTGTTATTTGATTCCTCACATGTTGTTGATGTCTATTATGTGTAACACTGTTAAATTGAGTATTGTGGGATGTGTTTATCTGAGACTTGAATGGTAAATGACTGAGTTTTGGCCATAGAGTCGATTTGGTATTGATTTTGAGGTTATGCTTACGCCGGGCCCATATTGGGCTAAGTATTATTGATTTGGGGCAACGCCTGCACCAGACCTCACAATTGGGCTATATGATTATGATTAACGCTTGGGCAGGATCCACCCCTCTGGAGTTTGGCATTCCAGCAGTGGGCGCATGCACAGTTTTTTATATACGTGCTTGATGATGGGCAATTATGTCAGGCACCCGTATAGTGCTAAGTTTGATTATTCTTGATGGATCCACTGTGATATTGTTGATTTGACATGTAAGCATAGAGATCTACGTTCCTCATGCTAGCTGATAAATACAATATTTTTTTTTATCCGTGTTGACGATCAATTTTAACCCTCCCTTTTAAAATTAATTAATTTATACATAATAATTTGCACTAAATATTGTGAAAATATTTTCTGATTAATAACACCTATTTTTACAAAAGAATTAAGTATTAATGGTGTTGAAATTAATAATTTAGTATTATAATTAGAAAATATATCATACTTATTGTTCTAAGAATATTAAAATAACTGTTATATACATCATGTAGGCTTTAAAATTAATTTAATTATTCCTTAATTTCTAGTTAATTAGATTATTATTTTAATAATTCAAAATTAGTGTCATAATTTAGAAGACAAAGTATTTTTACAAATAATTAATTACAAAAATTAGTGGTGTATTTGATAAATATAATTTTTACTGCATTTTATTTAAAATAATTAAGTTTATTTAAATTAATTTCAAAAGGGTTAAAAAGCTAAAGGGCTACAATTGTAATTTCTTAATTAAACATAAAGTGGCTACCATTTAAATTAATTTTAGCCCAAATATCAAGCCCAATCCGGAATTAATCCAGTCCAAACAACCCCTCCAATCTTCCTTGGCAATCCATGCCACTCCCTTTAAGCCAATAGCAGTGTGCCACATCACCCATCTCAATCACTCACACAACTAACACAACTGATCCGAGTCGTCTATCCTATAAATCAACGACTATGAATTTACCTCCATTTTCCTTTTAATTTCAATATCACAAAAGGCTTAATCTTGGCCTTTGAATTGGGAGATCTAACGACCCTCATATTTTCTCTTTAAAAATGTTTAAACCTAGAATTATCAGGACCGTTGATCTAAAAGATCAACGACCCAGATCCTTTCCCCTAATTTTATCCCTAGAGACGACCACCCAAACTCCTAACCCTAAAATCATTTCCCCCTTACCCGGCTACCCTAATTTTCTAAAATGCTCTCATTTCTCTCATTCGTCTAAACCCATCAATCACTACACCTTGCATAAATTCGTGCAAGGTAATAAGGTTTTCCTTTAAATCATCTTATTTGCCTCCCGAGCTGCAAATCCAGCCGATCCATTTCCGTTTCTGTCGATAAAATTTGAAATGCCCAAACCTAAAACCCTAAGCTCGAAGGGGAAAACCTCAAATCATTTGATTTCTCTTATGCTCCATCAAATCAAAGCATGCATGGAGATCTATCAGAGCTTCATCATGAGTATTCGATGTCCAGAGGTCAAAAGCAGTGACCTCTGGTGTCACGACCCAATTTTTACTATGGGCCCTGATGGCACCCAAAGATTCCTCTAGGCTAGCTAACAGTAGTTAATTAAACCATGTTATTTCTCTTTTTATAAGTTTTCAAGTAATTTAATTCTATTTAATAGGGAATTAAAGAGTGGAAAATTCAATAAATGAAACGAAGACAACTGAGTGGCAATCATAGTAATACAAGTGCTCCAAAACCATAAAGTCTACTAGCGTCTGTGCCAAGACATGATGTCACAAGCAACTAGTAGAATATACAAAACTCTAACTACTGTCCGAAATAAAGTAGACAGAATATAAATACAAAAGAGAGATTCTATGGGCTGCAGAACGACTCAGGAAGCAGCTCACCACTAGGCCTCGGGTTATCTGGGATGCGCGCCGGTAGGACCGCTAGATGCACCTGCCTCAGATCCTACACGTTTAGTGCAGAAGTGTAGCGTGAGTACATAAACAACATGTACCAAGTAAGTATCAAGTCTAACCTTGAAGAAGTAGTGACGAGGGGTCGACATCGAAACTTACTATGGGCTAATAGTAAAGAAATACAAAATTCTAAATGAGCATGGGTTATGTAAATAATAAGAATAACTCAATAACAAGTAGAAAGTAAATAATCCTTTCACACATAATAAGTTCCAAATAAATTTCTATCTTATATAATTTTTTTGCCTCTCAAGCCAGGGAAGGATATCAAATATATGATTACACTTCGAGGGTTATCATGCACGATTATGCCGAGGTCGTACGACACGATTCATAATAATGTGTACACTGCCGAGGGTCGAGCGTCATGAACCATAGATGCATCTATCTACTGCTAAGGCGTTTGGCCCGCTCCACAAGAAGAGAGGATACTTTATAAACAACCGGTTTAGGAGCTAATACAAGGCTAATGTACAACGAAACACAATTTTCATCAACGGTCAAGTAGCCCGTCAAAACTCAAGTGAGTGAAATTCAGTCCTTTACAATTCCTCTAACAAGTTCCAATGTAATTTAGGCACTTTAATTAACAAGTAGGGTGCAAATATTACAAATATTCCATGATTCAGGTCCTAAACTACCCGAACATAAGCATAATTAGTAGCTACGCACGGACTCTCGTCAACTTGTGCGTATGTAGCCCCCACAATTAGAAGCAAATAGCAATTTAAAGAACCTATGTGGTAAATTCCCTCTAACAAGGTTAGGCAAGATAATTACCTTGTCTCAAAGCTTACTTTCCGGTCACAATCTCATTCTAAAGCCTCAACTCGATGCCGAAAAATCCAAAACTAGTCAAATTTCATATAAATTAATCAATACATGTTCAAAAGTTCATATTCTAACTATTAGAGTAATAACCCAACCCCAATTGAAGGATTCCTAAAATTCATCCCCGGGCTCACATGCTCGGATTCCGGAAATTTTTGAAGAAAGTTGTTACCCATAGCCTCACGAAAAATATATAATTTTCACTCAATCCATAACCATTTTCGTGGTTAAATCCCATTTTTATCAAAACCTAGGTTTTTCATCTAAACCCATGATTTTTATAATTTTACATGTTAAAATCTACCCATAATCTTTGTATTTAACTCAAAGTGCTAGGTGAAAACCCCTCACCAAGAGCTCCAAAATCGCCCAAGAGATGAAAGAAAATGAGCCAAAATAGCCTAAGTCCCGCGTTAAATGGACAATTCTGCCTCCAGCGATTTCGCACCTGCGGAGGGACGACCGCTTTTGCAGCTACGCATCTATGAAAAGTCATCGCAGATGCAGGCCTTGCCCAGTTGACCTTCTTCCGCATCTATGAACAGCTGGCCCGCTTACGCGGCACGAGTGCGTCCTACGGCTTTGGCCGCTTCTGCGGTTGCTTCTATCGAACCTGCGCATTCGTAGGTGCACGCCATGTTCCGCATCAACAGTTTCTGAGCTGCCCATGCTGGGCCGCTTCTGCGGCTGCTGGCACGCTTTTGCGAGCTCTCACCTGCGGCTGGCCCTCTACATGTGTGATTGCACCAGAAGCTGATGCTTCAGCTATTTAGCCAAGGCTAAACGACCTCCGCGTTGAATGGCATCTGGGGCCCCCGAGGCCCCCGTCCAAAGATACCAACAAGTTTAAAATCATAAAATGGACTCGCTCGCATCCTCAGAATGCGGAAAACAACATCAAAACCAAGAATCGGAACTCAAAACTAATAGAATCATCGTATAAACTTCAAATTTTTCCAACTTACTCCGAATTCACCGAAACATTCTTAAACTACTCAGAATGGCTTCAAATTTTGCGTGCAAGTCTTAAATTACCATACGAAGCTATTCTCAGGCTCGGAATCCAAATTGAATATCGATAACACCAAATCCTACTTCAAACCAAATTTAAAGGACTTTAAAACCTTCAAGGTGCCACTTTTCAATATTAAGCGCCGAAACGCTCCCGGGTCATCCAAAACCCTATTCGAACATACGCCCAAGTACAAAATCATCATACGAACCTATTGGAACCGTCAAATCTCGGTTCCGAGGTCGTTTACTCAAAATGTTGACTCAAGTCAAACTTAGCCCTTTTTAACCAATCTTAAGGAACCAAGTGTTCTGATTTCAACCCGAACCCTTCCAAATCCCCAACTAACTATTCTCTCTAGTCATAAAATAGTAAAAGCACATACGGGGAGTCTTATTTAGGGGAACGGGGATTTAGAAAGCAAAAATTCTGGTCGAGTCGTTATATTCTCCACCTATAGGATATAATAGATGTTCAAGTCCTTGGTCGAGGCCACCATGAACATCTACTGATATACCAAATATATAGGACTCGTCTACAAGCCTCTAGAGATAACTCAACTGTATTATGGTCGGGAGAGGGCCTCGACCTACCCATCAAACCTGTATATATAAAATGGACTCAAAGGTATAGACCTGGTAACTCCGAGGGAGTGGAGCTTACCAACCAAGTTGATGTTTAACTCTGTCTGCTGGGAAGGTCTATCCAGCTGTCTAGCAGGTCCTGCAGGCATGAAATGCAGCATCCCCAGCAAAAGGAATGTCAGTATAAAATAATGTACCGAGTATGTGAGGCAACAAAATAACTGAACTGATAGATGTTCATGGCGGCCTCGACCGAACATATATATATATATATGAGCTTTTGGGTATGCTTACCCCCATAGATGAGAGAGATCATATTTTAAGATGATTCAGAATATGGCCTCATCTGCCTAAGTTGAGGGTTACCCCTCCAGAATTCATTTGTTATAGAGTGGTACGCTCGGGCCAAATATGGCACCGAGTGTCGGCCACACCTCCCTAGGTTTGGGGCGTGACAATCTTTCTTCTTCACAAATAACACCGATGCACCCTAAGGCGACACACTTCGTTTGACGAACCCCTTTGCTAGCAACTCCTCAAGCTGCTCCTTTAACTCCTTCAAATCTTTCGGAGCCATGCCGTATAGTGGAGTAGATATAGGCTGGGTACCTGGAGCCAAATCAATACAAAAATCAATATCACAATCAATATCACTACGGGCACTGAATCAATCGCCGGAGTTTCTATAGTAATATCTTGAACATAAGCTAGATAAGCCAAACAACCCTTTTTGACCATGTGTCGAGCCTTCAGAAAAGAGATAACCTAAATAGATGTTCTGACAGACGAACCCTTCCAATCCAATCTAGGTAACTCTGGAATCGCCAAGGTAACAATCTTGGCATCATAATCAAGGATGGCGTGATATGGCGACAGCCAATCAATGCCCAGGATGACCTCAAAGTCGGTCATATCAAGCAACAGAAGATCCTCTTTAGTCTCATAACCATAGAATGTAACAATGCAGGACCGATAGATCCGATCCATAACAACAGAATTGCCCACTAGTGTGGACACATTAATAGGAGTACCCAAGGACTCACGAGGAACACCCAAGTAATGAGAACATAGAGATGAAACATATAAATATGTAGACCCTAGATAAAATAGTACTGAAGCATCCCTACCGCAGACAGAAATAGTACTTATAATCACGGCATCTGAGGCCACTACATCTGATCTGGCTGGGAAGGCATAGAATCTTGCTGGAGTGCCTCCTGGTTGCCCTCCACCTCTTGGATGGCCCCTACCCACCTGCCCTTCGCCTATGGGTGGCCGGACGGCTGGTGGGGCAACTAGTGCTGGGATCGTAGGCTGTTGACCCTGCTGTACTGCCTTGCCTCGAAGCATGGCGAAGAACCTCCGCACATGACTAAGGTCCCTACACTCGACACAACCTCTTGGTACGGTGGACTGCTGACCTAAGTCTGACCCTGATAGCCTAAATAGCCATTGGAGGATCCTTGAATAGCTGGAGGGCGGTAAGAACTCTCTAGCATGGCACTGAAATAACATCGCACTGGATCACCCCGAGGAGGCAGCGATGCTAGATATGTGGGTCGGCTAGACTGAACCGTCACAAACTGATCCCTGCCTCCAGCCGGGGCACCATTGAACTCTCTAGAATATCGAAACCGCTTATCCCTCGTTGCTTGCTCTTGGCTCCGCTAACGGACACCCTCGATCCTCCGAGCTATCTCGACAACTAGCCCATATGAAGTCCCCATCTCTATCTTCCGAGCTATGTTGGCCTGGATACCAAAGTGCAACCCGGCGACAAACCTCCGCAATTTATCTACATTGGTAGGAAGTATCATAAATGAATGGCGAGACACCTCAGAGAATATTGCCTCATAGTCGGTCATCGACATCTGTCCCTACTGAAGCTGCTCAAACTGAAACCACAACTCTTCCCTCTGAGAGGGTGGAATATACCTGTGCAAGAAGAGGCGTGTGAACTGATCCCAAGTCATGGGAGGAGAACCGGCTGGTCTGCTAAGAAGATAGGACTGCCACCATAGAGAGGCCCTGCCCTCCAGCTGAAAGGTGGTAAAATCCACCCCATGGGACTCCCATATCCTCATGTTGTACAGTCTATCCCTACACAAGTCAATAAAGTCCTAGGGGTCCTCATGCCCCTGACCTCCAAAGGCAAGAGGATGTAGCTTACTCCATCTCTCCAATAGCTTCTGCGGATCGCCGTCTGCAGCTGGTTTCGGCTCAGGTATAGCTGCTGCAACTGGCTGAGCTCCACCCACGGGTAGTGCGCCCGGGTTCTGATATACGGCAGTTGCATGCTGTGGAGCCTAAGCGATAGGGGTCTGTGCTCCCCATCCCGCCTGAGATATGGCTAGGTCTACTAGAATTAAATCACCCTGAGTCATAGAATCCATGAACCGCAACATATGATCCATGACCTCTTGGAATCCCAGCGCGGACATAAAATCCACCGGGGCTGGCTCTCTGCTGCAGGCACCTCACCCTTTTCCTCAATAATAGGATCCTCAACTGGATCTACTAGTGGAATAGCGGGAGCAATGCTAGGACGTCCTCGTTCTCTGCCACGGGCTGGAGCCCTCCCTCGGCCTCTAGCAATAGGTGGAGCAGCTCCTCCATGGTTTGGAACATCCGCTACGCACGTTCTCACCATCTGTTAGAGAATAAGAGAAGGATACTTAGTACCACATCGACTGCACGATATGAGATGAAGAAAAAGTAGTGTCCTGACACCCTATAGCCTCTCAAAGATAAGTACGGACGTCTCCGCTCTGATCTGCAAAAAAATAGGCCTGATCATAACTTGTGAGACCTACGTGAACCTAGTGCTCTGATACCATGTTTTCACGATCCAATTTTTACTATGGGCCGTGATGGCGCTCAACGTTACCGCTAGGCAAGCCAACAGTGAATTAAAACCACGATATTTCTCTTTTTATAAGTTTTCAAGTAATTAAATTCTATTTAATAGTTAATTAAAGTGTGAAAAATTCAATAAATGAAACGAAAACAACTGAGTGGCAATCATAGTAATACAAGTGCTCCAAAATCATAAAGTCTACTAGTGTGTGTGCCAAGACCTGGTGTCACGAGTGTATCAACAACTAGTAGAATATAAAAAACTCTAACTACTGTTCGAAATAAAGTAGACAGAATATAAATACAAAAATGAGACTCTAGGGGCTACAGAATGGCTCAGGAAGCAGTCACCACTTGGCCTCGAGATATCTGGGATGCGCGCCGGTAGGACCGCTAGATGTACCTGCCTCAGATCCTGCATCGGTTAGTGCAGAAATGTAGTGTGAGTTCCTAAACAACATGTACCCAGTAGGTATCAAGTCTAACCTCGAAGAGTAGTGACGGGGGGTCGACATCGACACTTACTATGGGCTAATAGTAAAGAAATATAGAATTCTAAATGAGCATGGGTTATGTAAAATAATAATAATAACTCAATAACAAGAAGAAAGTAAATAATCCTTTCACACATGGTAAGTTCCAAATAAATTTCTATCTTATATAATTTTTCTGCCTCTCAAGCCAGGGAGGGATATCAAATTTATGATTATACATTGAGGGTTATCATGCACGATTATGCCGAGGTCGTACGGGCCAATCCATAATAATGTGTACACTGTCGAGGGTCGAGTGGCATGAACCATAGATGCATCTATCTACTACTGAGGCGTTTGACCCAATCCACAAGAAGAGAGGATACTTTATAAACAACCGGTTTAAGAGCTAATACAAGGCTAATGTATAACGAAGTACAATTTTCATTAACGGTCAAGTAACCTGTCAAAACTCAAGTGAGTGAAATTCGGTCCTCTACAATTCCTATATCAAGTTCCAATATAATTTAGGTACTTTAATTAACTAGTAGGGTGCAAACATTACAAATATTCCATGATTCAGGTCCTAAACTACCCGAACATAAGCATAATTAGTAGCTACGCACGGACTCTCGTCAGCTTGTGCATATGTAGTCCCCACAATTAGAAGCAAATAGCAATTTAAAGCACCTATGGGGTAAATTCCCTCTAACAAGGTTAGGCATGAGACTTACCTTGTCTTAAAGCTTACTTTCCGGTCACAATCTTGTTCTAAAGCCTCAACTCGGTGCCGAACAATCCAAAACTAGTCAAATTTCATATAAATTAATCAATACATGTTCAAAAGTTCATATTCTAACTATTAGAGTGATAACCCAACCCCAATTGAAGGATTCCTAAAATTCATCCCCGGGCTCACATGCCCGGATTCCGAAAATTTTTAAAGAAAGTTGTTACCCATAACCTCACGAACTCAAATATATAATTTTCACTCAATCCATAACCATTTTCGTGTTTAAATCCCATTTTTATCAAAACCTAGGTTTTTCATCTAAACCCATGATTTTTATAATTTTACATGTTAAAATCAACCCATAATCTTTGCATTTAACTCACATTGTATAGAAAGAACTTACCTCAAAGTGGTAGGTGAAAACCCCTCTCCAAGAGCTCCAAAATCGCCCAAGAGATGAAAGAAAATGAGCCAAAATAGACTAAGTCCCGCACTAAATGGACCATTCTACCTCTAGCGATTTTGCACCTGCGAAGGGACGGCCGCTTCTGCGTCTCCGCATCTGCAGAAACTCATCGCAGATGCGGCCCATGCCCCGTTGGCCTTTTTCCACATCTGCGGACAGCTGGCCCGCTTCTTCGACGTGAGTGTCGCTCCTGCGCCTTTGACCCCTTCAGTAGTTGCTTTTATCGCACCTGCGCATTCACAGGTGCGCGCCGTGTTCCACATGTGGTTCCTGGGCTGCTTCTATGGCAGCTGGCTCGCTTCTGCAGGCTCGCACCTGCGGCTGGCCCTCTGTAGGTGTGATTGCACCAAAAGCTGGGTGCTTCAGCTATTCACCCAAGGCTAAACGACCTCTGCGCATCGTCTGAATGGCATTCGGGGTCCCCGAGGCCCCGTCCAAACATATCAACAAGTTTGAAATCATAAAATGGACTCTTTAGCACCCTCAAAAAGCAAAAACAACATAAAAACTAAGAATCGCAACCCAAAACCACTAGAATCAACTTGTGAACTTCAAAATTTTCAAACTTACTCCGAACGCGCCTAAACATACTTAAAATACTCGGGATGGCTTCAAATTTTTGCGTGCAAGTCTTACATCACCATACGGAACTATTCTCAGGCTCGGAATCCCAATTGGACCGCGATAACACCAAATCCTACTTCAAATCAAATTTAAAGGACTTTAAAACCTTCAAGGTGTAAATTTTCAATATTAAGCGCCGAAACGATCCCAGATCATCCAAAATCCGATCCGAACATGCGCCCATGTCCAAAATCATGATACGAACCTATTGGAACCGTTAAATCCCGGTTCTGAGGTCATTTACTCATTATGTTGACTCAAGTCAAACTTAGCCCTTTTTAACCAACCTTAAGGAATCAAGTGTTTCGATTTTAACCTGAACCCTTCCAAATCCCAAACTAACCATCCCTGCTAGTCATAAAAAATTAAAAGCACATACAAGGAGTTTTATTTAGGGGAACAGGGATCTAGAAAGCAAAACAATCAGTCAGGTCGTTACACCTGGATATCGGAGCCTTTGCTGATGGATTTTGCTCATCAACGGTCGATTCTGATCCTCACACGCCCGGGTAAAACTCTATCATCTATTCTCCCTGTGTTCCTTCTAATTTCACCCGATTGTGCACACATCATCAACTCATCATCTTCTTACACTCACTTTCTATTGGAACTCTAAGCATTAAAGGCACTATAAAATACGAGCCTTAATGGCTCTCACCTAACAGCACCTAACAACTCAAAAAATTCTATGCACAATACAATATCGTTTAGAAATTTTCAATTAAATTCTGAGTTCTTACTCAATTTCTGATTTTCTCTCTCTATCCGATTCTGAGTTCACCTACTGATTGAAAGTTTGAGTCTTTAGCTTCTAAATGGCTAAACTAAGTCTTCTTTGGTTTGCTGCCCTAAAGAAGATCAGTAAAACCTCAACTCTACTCCTCTTTTGATTGTTTGAATTTTTAAACATGATTTGTTCGGTTATCTTTTATTAAATGATATTGTTGATAATGTGGTATGGCTGACTTTGTTTTATGTATTTGTTATTGATATATGACTGATTAATGGAATCATAAGTTCTTTAAGGTGTTGAAACTAGAACCATGTACCGATTAGCTAATCCTAATGAACATTTGATAACTTATATCCACTATTAAACTTCAGAGAACAACCAAAGAACTCTCAAACAATCATAAATAGTTAGCTTCAGACCTCCCTGATGTTCTATTAGAACTATCATGATTGCTATACTAACCCGCCTTGGGTGTCATCTGCATTTGTAGTGATTCACCTGATAAACTAGACTTAAATGAATGTGAACTTGTTTAGTGGTAAAGAAAAGAATTTCATATTAGTTTGGGTACGCTAGCTCACGGTCTTTAAGCTAATTTCTTCTTTCTGATATATCTCTATGATTCTATTAATTCTTGGAGGGTTATTGACTCTTTGTTAAACCCCACGAATGTGTGATCACACTAAGTTCTAAACTAATTGGGTTCCTACACTAGCCTTGTGAGTATTCTGATAGTTGCCATACATTTAACTTAAGCTATGAAGTTTGGTTAAGATATGTTTATATTTTGATGTTTCATCTGTTGTGTTAAACTGCTGAAATTAAGTTTCATCATACCTGAAATCTCATACTTGATCTGCATAATAAATCCCTAATATAATGATACCCCTGCCCTTTTCTGAATCTTATGAAGTGACATTGTTAGTTTGATTAAGTTAACACCCTATCATTTTTGTGATGGTATAGCCCCTGTTAACTGTTCCATGTGGGTGCTCTTTTGGATACTTTGCACTTATCTTGTTATTCGACAATTCTGCTTGCCTTTCATGATCATGTACTACCTTTCACTATCCCTAAACTTCACTAAGCTCACCTAAATGAACCATGTTTGATTTATGAATTTGAGATGAACCTCTTGTTGGTACCTATTCTGTTTGAGTATAGTAGCATGCTTTATTCTCCAATGAGATCAGTATGAAGCTAAGAGCTTTTAGAAAGAAGTAATCTTGTCATATGCTTAGAATGAAACTGGATGTTAACTTGCATCTCTGTTAATACTCTTTAGAGGTTTCAATTGAAGTTGTTAACCTGAATATATACTAGAAGTTAAGATTTAGTTAAGACAAATCCTTGACTAATTTAATTATAGGTTGTTGAGAGGATGCAATCATGACCAGGGACTTCTATAAGTTTGAACTATATGCTTTCTCTACTCTTAAGACCTGTGATTTAGATGTCTTGGTTTCTAAAGCCATCTGCTGATGATCTTTTCCTGTGTGTGCTTGAAGCTGACTTCTTTGAGCATGCCTAACATGTTATAATATTCACACTAAATCATATACTTGTATTTGAATTGTGGTTACAACCATGTGAGTTGGCTGTCTTATGATCTAGGTGGTGTCCTGTATAGTTGTTATGAGAAATGTATATATTCATGTGGTTTGGTATCACTGTGGTATTGGGGTTTACATTGAGTGCCTCATTAGCACCAAACCTGTAGATAAGAGTAAGTGTGAGTAGTTAGCAGTATTTTGGATTTGAGTTTAGTTTTTGGTTGAGCTACTCACTGACACAAGCAATACCCGGGGCCTTGAGACCCTTTGGAACTTTGAAGTGACAGGAATCCAAAGAGTACCTTGGCCGTGAATGGAATTCTATCCTTAGTTGCTAATCTATTGACACTTATTAATCGCTTTAGGTTTAGTGTTCAATGAAAACCAAAGCTTTCATTGTAAATTATTTTACCATCTGTGACTCCACACTAATTTTTCATATTCTGGATTTCTATTTATTGTTATAATTTGTCTTGGGCCCCCATTAGTTTTATTCATGCGTAATTATGTACATTGAGTAGCATATCTAATGACCGTCTTTTTCTTTCTTGAACATGTGTTAAAATTGGGCCTGCAAAATTCTCAAAGAACTCAAGCCCAAGTTCTGTACCTGCACATATGGGCATCTGAAGTTACTGTTGTTCGTCCTCGTTACTTGCTTCCTTCAGGCCAAAACCATAGTCCATTCCTCTCCTCTACTACTTAATTTAAATTTACTATTATTTTCCACATGTATATAACATTTACAATATTTGATTGAATGATTTACTTTATATCTTTGAATCATGTGTACAATCTAGGCAAGCCCTAAAAAATATAGGATTAAAAGAAGTATTAAACGTAGTAGTAGATAATTCTAATTCGCTAATCATTTATACTATTCATCTCTTATCCTTTACTAACGATTTTTTATGAAGTCTTTTGAAACCAAAACAGTCTTAGCAATGGACGATAGTCCTTTTTTTTCAAAAACCAGAACAAACGGAATCTGAAATTTGTCTTCTAAAATCAAGCTTTTCTACAAAAATCAAACAAATGCTGCTGCCCATCCAAAAGGATTTTAACGATTTCTTCATGCTAAAACATGATATTTGAAAACCAAGGTATATCTAAGGCCCACTTCTTTACAACACCTTTTACTTTACTAGGATTATATAAATGGCCACATTATTTTAAAGACAAAGTATTTTATAACTTAGCCAAATCTCACAAGTTTTTTTCTTGCAAATACAAACATTATATACGTACTTCAAAACTCTTTCAATCATATAGGTGCAAACATGTCCTTAAGGGATTTTACAAACCTATATCTCTTTTGAAATTACATATCCTATTTTCAAATGATAATCTTTGAAGCTAGATATATGATAAGCCATGTCTTTTAGCACTAATTAAGAAGAGTATAGACAACTAATCCTTTAAACCTTGTCTAAGTCCTATGAAGCTACCTCAAGTAGATTTTAAGGGGTTCCTAACACCTTCCCCTTAGACGAACAAGAACCATTACCCAAATATTACCGGTTAGAAGAGTAATAGAGAAATAATCTTAGTAATTAAATAGGTACCCTAGTATACCTTTAAATATTAGGTGGCGACTATCTTTTATCATCAATAGGGAAATCACTAGTTGAATCTTGTTTTGACTCGTGCAAAATGTGCAACAATAGGTGTTGGGCTTAAACTGTTATAAATGGATAACATGCCTAAATTTCAGAAAGGTGAACAAGCTGAGCATAATATCATTGAGCTACCTGCTTCTACTGTTTCCTTTATATTTTGAACTGTTACTAGTTGTTGATATTGGTATCTGACTGTTGTTGCTGAGCTCGTCACTACTTTCGACCCAAGGTTAGTTTCGTTACTTATTGAGTACATGAGGTCGGTTGTACTCATACTACACTTTGCACTTCATGTGCAGATCTAGGTACTTCCGGACGAGGTGATCTCTAGAGTTCAGTTGCTACCATCTTTTAGGAGACTATGAGGTAGCTGCTATACCGTTCGCAGACCTTGAAGTTCTCTTTCATTATTTCTATTATTACTCTTCCACTATTCAGATAATTGTATTTAGAATATGAGGCCTTGTATTTTGATACTTGGTAGTGCTCATGTACTCGTTGACACTAGATCCTTGGGATGGTTGTAGTAGTATTGTAGTTGTTTTCATTAGATATTTCATCATATTTTTCGTTGTTAAGTTATTAAATCATGTTATTCATTTTTATAGTTATTATGTGACTATTGGCTTTCCTGGCAATTAGTGTTAGGTGCTGCACAACTCCGGTGGGAGTTGTGTCATAATAAGTTGGTATCAGAGCACTAGGTTGCTTAGGTGTTACGAGTCATGAGCAAGTTTAGTAGAGTCTTGCGGATCGGTATAGAGACATCTGTACTTATCTTCAAGAGGTTACCAAACTATTAGGAAACTTCACTTACTTGCATTCTTGTCATGCAAATTTGTTATTCTCAATGTTTGAACCTTGACTCTTCTATTCCCACAGATAGTGAGGACACGTGGAGCCGAATCAGGCGGACGGCCACAGATAGTTAGGGCCGCGAGAGGCGGGGGCCACGGCAAAGGCCGAGGTGGGGTCGTACCACAGCTAGATCAGCACCTGTAGAGCCACCAGTTGCTCTAGCTGAGGAGCAAGTACCCAATGCGGTTGAGCCGGTGGGACCAGCTCATGCACCAGTAGTGCCCATTGTTATTCATGGCCTTTAGGAGGCTTTGGCCCAGATTTTGACTGTATGCACGAGCCTGGCTTAGGCAGTTTCATTTCCAGTTGTACCGGCTACCTCACAGGCTAGAGGAGGTGCCCAGACTCCCGTCGCCTGTACTCTTGAGCAGCTAGCTCAGGGTATTCAAATGCCGGGTGTGTTACAAGTTTAGCCGGTTGCTGCTCGAGTCGAGGTTGGTTCACCTTTGGACGATGAGGAGTAGAAGAGGTTGGAGTAATTTGGGAGGCTTAAACCGCCAGAGTTCAGCAAAGGAGAGTAAGAGGATGCTCATGATTTTCTAGATAGGTGTCAGTAGATTCTTCACACAGCGGGTAATTGCAGAGGCCGAGGTGGGGTCATACCACAACTAGATCAGCACCTGTAGAGGCACCAGTTGCTCTAGCTGAGGAGCAAGTACCCAATGTTGTTGAGCCGGTGGGACCAGCTCATGCACCAGTAGTGCCCATTGTTATTCATGGCCTTCAGGAGGCTTTGGCCCAGATTTTGACTGTATGCACGAGCCTGGCTTAGGCAGTTTTGTTTCCAGTTGCACCGGCTACCTCACAGGCTAGAGGAGGTGCCCAGACTCCCGTCGCCTGTACTCTTGAGCAGCTAGCTCAGGGTATTCAAATGCCGGGTGTGTTACAAGTTTAGCCAGTTGCTGCTCGAGTCGAGGTTGGTTCACCTTTGGACGATGAGGAGTAGAAGAGGTTGGAGTAATTTGGGAGGCTTAAACCGCCAGAGTTCAGCAAAGGAGAGTAAGAGGATGCTCATGATTTTCTAGATAGGTGTCAGTAGATTCTTCACACAGCGGGTATTTTGGAGACCAATGGAATTGCATTCACCACTTTTCAGCTGACAGGGGCAGCCTATAGATGGTGGCAGACTTATGAGTTGATAGGCCATTGGCACAGTGCCACTTGAATGGCATGAGTTCTCAGTTCTCTTCTTAGAGAAGTTTGTCCCACAGACTCGCAGAGAGGAGATGCATAGAGATTTTCAACAGATACGCCAAGGGGATAGACTGTGACTCCGTACAAGATCAGATTTGTGGATTTGGCCTGTCATGCTATATGATTGGTTCCCACTGAGAGAGAGAGGATTAAAAGGTTCATTGATGGCCTCAACTCTAGTCTATGTTGCACTTTTGATCGATAGGCTGAGACATATGCTAGGTTTGATAAGGTGGTCGAGATTGTTAGGCGCTTGAAGCGGGTTTGAAGGCTTGAGCGCAAGGAGTGAGAAGGAAAAAGATCCCACAATTCAGGTGGTTTCAGTGGTACCTCATCTGGAGGTCAGTCACATCACAATAGAGGTCGTCCTTTCAGGCCCGCCTAGATGGTTCATCAGGTTCATCGTGGTGCATCAGCTAGCCTTGGTTCATACGGCACTCGCCCAGTTCAATCATCCTTCAGTACACTTCCAGCTTAGAGCTCGTACCGTGTTCCATCTGTTTAGGGTTCGCCAATACCTGTTCTTCCAGTGGTTATTCTAGCTCTCGGTGTCCAATTCAGGGGCCATATTCATTCCCAGTTTGAGGTTGCTATGATTGTGAAGAGTTGGGGAGTGTGGGGAAGTATTTTCTTATAGAGATCCAATATAGCAGGGAGGCCAGACAATGACTCCTGCACCAATTGCTACACCACCTGCTCAGCCAGCTCGGGGTAGAGGTCATGCGGGTCGAGGTCGCCCAGAGGGGGAGGTCAGTCAGGTGGTGGTCAGGCTCGTTTCTATGCATTTTCTGCCAGGCCAGAGGTTGTTGCTTCCAATGTTGTGATCACATGTATTCTTTCAGTGTGCCACATGGATGCTTTAGTATTATTTGACCCTGGTTCCACTTATTCATATATCTCATCATACTTTGCTTGTTATTTGGATATGCCTCGTAATTCTTTAGCTATGCCTATTCATGTATCTATACTGATGGGTGATTCTATTATTGTGGACCATGTATACCAGTAGTGTGTGGTGACTATTGGGGGATATGAGACGAGAGTTGATCTTTTACTGCTTAGCATGGTTGATTTTGACGTGATTTTGGGCATGGACTAGTTGTCGCCATGTCATGCCATCCTTGATTGTCATGCTAAGACCGTGACATTGGCGATGCCGGGGGTGTCGAGGTTAGAGTGGAGAGGCTCCCCAGATTATGTTACTAGTAGGACGATAACATTTGAAGGCTCAACGAATGGTTGATTAAGAATATTTGGCATATTTGGCCTTCGTAAGGGATTTTAGTGCTAATACTCCTATTGTTGAGTCAGTTCCGGTAGTGAGAGACTTCCCAGATGTATTTCCAGCAGACTTGCTAGGAATTGCCTTGGTTGCGAATACGGTGGCCGGCCGTGTCACCCGCCAAAGGTTTATTGGTTCATCGCGTCCTCGTCTTTTCTGTTCTAATTTTTATCATCATAGCCCCAATATTTAGGGCCCAATCCGAGGGTCATTCAGGGCGTCGTTGTCACGACCCAACCGGAGGGCCGCGACATGGCACCGGACCCTGCTTGCAGAGCGCCGGCGTACCCCTCATATCTGCTATCTTACTTTCTTTGTTATCTACAAAGCTTGTCATACGCATGCAGTTTCGAACAACATCACAGTGGGCTGAAACGTCATACCATGACATAAATATACTTATATACATAGCATGCCAACGGGGCTACATTGCAAAACTATACAACATAGTACATATGCCGACGAGGCAATACAACTGTATATGAGTCAACCCAACACTGGTCTATACATAAATTAACATTTGTCTATGAGCCTCTACAAGAACATGCATTAAGCAACCTATGTCGGAATAGGGCCCCGACGTGCCCAAAACGCCTACTCAAAATGCATACCAAGGCTGTAGCAAGTCCGAAGGATGAATCTTGCTAATATCTATAGAACCGGATAACTTACTGCTGCGGGGGAGCTCCGTCTATCAGTCTATCCGGACCTGCAGCACGACATGCAGCGTCCACAAATAATGGACGTCAATACGGATAATGTACTGAGTATGTAAAACAGGGAACATAATGTAAGAGCAAGAATGAGCATTTAGGATAGAAACATATAACCTGCAGCAAGTGAATCGCCTCTGAGGGCAGCTAACCATGACATATTCGTAGTACTTATGTCTATACATGTAACCTTTATAACATTATCATAAACATGTTTATTATCCTTATCATCGTCTAATACTCACGCCTCTGTGGGCTTGCCATTTTCATATACATTAATTGTTACCGAATACGTTACATAGTCGTTACCTTTTACCATTACATACACCTCTGTGGGCTCGTCATCAACATATGCCTCTGTGGGCTCATACCTGGCCTTCATTGGGCTCAGTCATACCAAATGCCTCTGTGGGCTCATCATCATAATATCCCTCTGTGGGCTCATCATCATCATCATCGTATCACGGCGTAACTTACCCGGCCGTACTGGGCTCAGTCATAAGATACCCGGCCTTCATTAGGCACGGTCATACGAATTAGATTACACACACACACACACACACACACACACACACACACACACACACACACACACATATATATATATATATACACACACACACTACATTGCATGCTCGTTTATATGTTCCAGGCCCTTTTAGTGACGTACGATTACTATTCCCTTTTTCACATGATTACTAGTATCTCTTTAACATGAACCTTATCAGACTCAAGAAATACCTACAACATTGATTTCATAAGAACAAGAGCAATCCTTCCATAGAGGGAAACAATATAAGCAACCCTAACTTCTAAGAGTAGAGTATTCTTTGGGGCTCGTTCATTACATTGTATTCAATAGGAGTCGTGCAAAAGAAAGAATGGTATAGTCTTACATACCTGGTATATGCTGCACCAGTTCTCAAGATACTTAATGGCTACGATTCCTTAGTCTACAATTAAGGAACAATTCACCCATTACTCACTAAGCGTCATAATTATCATAAATCACAATCCCCTAGTTTTGCATGGTGCCTCCCCACACCCCTTTCTCCTCTAATCCTTATCAAACGTATTTGTAACACATGCAACTCATTTACAACCCATAATAATCGTGACCCATTCTGTTTCGCAGTGTTTATCTTGAATTCTTGATTTCCTACCACCCTCCCATGGGTCGTTACAGGCATACAACTACATATCATGAATGCCCAAGGGAAAATTACATGAAAGGGAGTAATAACTTTCCTTGCATGTGAATTCCTAGCCTTCTCCGTCGATTCCTCAGATTCTAGGTCTTGCCCTCAATGTGGGTTCGTAGAAGGGGGGGAAATTCAGCTAGGGTTCCTTTTTAGTTCTTCAATTCCTTGATTCCTTCTTCAATTTAGAGCTTGGAAGAGAGGAAATTGGTTGTGTTGGTGTGGGGCTTTGAGAGGGGTCGTTTGGGGGCCTTCTACTATGTTTAAGTTCAGAGAAATGAAGAAGGAACGGGTTTGGGTTCCTTTTATAGGTCTGTCAATAAGTGGCACGCGTGTCTGATATTTTCAGGTTTGAGGTCGCATATCCGCCACAAACAGGACATGTTGTTCGCATTCGGGTTGCAAATCTCAACCCAGAATTCTGTTGCATTATGCGACGCAGAAGTGCCAGATTTGCAGTTCGCATTTTCAACAATGCCACCGCATTATGGTCGCATTTCTGACGTGGATTCAGCCCAGAACTCTATTCCATTCTGCGATGGAAGGTGTCACATTTGCGGTCCGCATTTGCATTATGCGGTCCGCATACTGGCCGCATATCTGATATAGTTTCAGCCTAGAACTCTGTCTCAGTTTGCGATCCTGGTGTTGGATATGCGGTCCGCATTTGTGCTTTGCGGTCGCATATCCAACTAAGCGACACTTCTGCTCTTTTTCTTAACTTCTGAACTATTTTCCGGGTTCTTAAGTCCTTATATGCAAACTACTTCACAGCGTATTCTAATGTACGAATTTACGGGTTGTAACACTCTCCCCCGTTTAGGAGCATTCGTCCCTGAATGTAGGGATCTACGGAAGCCAGTGAATCCCAGCATTAAATGAAAGGTAATAATGAAGAGTATCTCAAATTCCTATTTACCTCGTATGGACGCCTCTCATATCCATGCGTTCCGCGTTTCTTCGGCGTCATCATTATTTACATTGTGGAACAGGTACGGATATTTTGCTTTCATCCCTTCTTCTGCTTCCCATGTCACTTCCTCCATATTCTTGTTCCTCCATAAACTTTAACGGAAGCTACATCTTTTGTCCTTAGCTTGCGGATTTGTCGGTCTAATATGTCCACTGGTACCTCTTCGTATGTTAGATCCTTT
Source organism: Nicotiana obtusifolia (assembly GCA_002018475.1). Taxonomy (NCBI): domain Eukaryota; kingdom Viridiplantae; phylum Streptophyta; class Magnoliopsida; order Solanales; family Solanaceae; genus Nicotiana; species Nicotiana obtusifolia. The sequence continues at coordinate 42,205 of MCJB01048103.1, forward strand.
GCAATCTATATGTCTTGGACGGGGACGACCCGAGAAGGATCTCCGATACATTTCCTCAGCATGGACAAATGGAATACCGGATGGATAAATTCCATTTCGGATGTTAGTTCTAACTCATAGGCAACATGTCCAATTTGTCGAAGGATTTTGTACGGACCGATGTACCTCGGGCTCAATTTACCTTTCTTTCCGAAGAGCATAACACCCTTCATTGGCGAGACTCTCAGGAAAACCCAATCATCAACTTCAAACTCTAGATCACGACGTCGGACGTCAGAGTAGGACTTTTTCCTGCTTTGTGCCGCCTTTAATCGTTCCTGTATCACCTTCATTTTCTCAATAGCTTGATGAATCAGATCTGGCCCATATAATTTAGTTTCACCAATTTCGAACCACCCAACTGGTGATATACACCTTCTCCCATACAATGCCTCATATGGGGCCATCTTAATGCTGGAATGGTAGCTGTTATTGTAGGAAAACTCTATAAGTGGAAGATGGTCATCCCAGCTACCCTTGAAATCCAAGACACACGCTCTTAGCATATCTTCCAGTGTCTGAATTGTTCGTTCAGCCTGTCCGTCGGTTTGCGGATGAAAAGCTGTGCTAAGACTTACTTGTGTCCCCAAACCTTTCTGAAAAGACCTCCAAAAGTTAGCTGTGAATTGGGCTCCTCTGTCCGATATAATGGACATCGGCACCCCATGAAGTCTAACAATTTCCTTGATGTACAGCTTTGCATAATCTTCGGCTGTGTAGGTGGTCTTTACTGGCAGAAAATGAGCACATTTGGTAAGTCGATCCACTATCACCCAGATGGTGTCAAACTTACGACTGGAGCGAGGTAATCCAACAATGAAGTCCATGTTAATCACCTCCCATTTCTAGGTCGAAATCTCCATGTTCTGGAGCAGTCCACCCAGTTTCTGATGTTCTACCTTTACCTGTTGGCAATTGGGACACCGGGCTATAAATTCTACAATGGACCTCTTCATGCCATCCCACCAATACTGCTCTCTGACATCACGGTACATCTTAGTTGAACCGGGGTGGATGGAATATCGGGATTGGTGAATCTCCCTCATAATATTCTCTCGCAACCCTGCTACATTAGGCACACAAAATCGACCTTGGCATCTCAATGTTCCATCTCCTGCAATCTCAAAAGCTGAGATATTACCCTGTTGAATGCCTTCTTTCAATCGCAACAAGGTGGGATCTTCGTATTGCCGTGCTTTCACCTCGGCTACGAGAGATGATTCTGATGTATTATGCACAACACCTCCATCCTCGGAGTCTTACAGTCTGACTCTCATGTTACTTAGCTGATGAAGCTCTTCAGTTAAACTCCGCTTACCTGCTTCAACGTGCAGTAAACTTCCCATCGACTTATGACTGAGGGCATCTGCCACAACATTGGCTTTGCCCGGATGATAAAATATTTCGACGTCGTAGTCCTTCAGTAATTCGAGCCAACGTCGTTGTCTCAAATTTAACTCTTTTTGACTAAAGATGTATTGTAGACTTTTATGGTCTGTGTAGATGTCAACATGGACACCATATAGATAGAGTCGCCATGTCTTCAAAGCATATACTACTGCAGCCAATTCCAAATCATGGGTTGGGTAGTTCTTTTCATTCTTCTTCAATTGTCTCGAAGCATAAGCAATTACCTTTCCATTCTGCATCAAGACACATCCCAAACCTATGCCGGAGGCATCACAATACGCCACATAACCTTCGGTTCCGTCGGGGAGAGCAAGAACTGGAGCGGATGTTAATCGATCTTTCAGTTCCTGAAAACTCCGCTCACAAACATATGTCCATTGAAATTTGGTAGCCTTCTGGGTCAGCTTGGTTAAGGGTGCTGATATAGAAGAGAATCCTTCTACAAACCGCCTATAATACCCGGCTAACCCCAAGAAGCTACGGACTTCCGATGGCGTAGTAGGTCTTGGCCAATTCTTGACTGCGTCGATCTTTTGAGTATCGACACTAATACCCTCATCAGATATCACATGGCCTAAGAATGCCACCGAGTTCAGCCAAAATTCACATTTGGCGAGCTTTGTATATAACTTGTGATCCCGAAGGGTCTGCAATACTATCCGCAACTGACCCATATGTTTTGCCTCTGAACGGGAATACACTAGGATATCATCAATTAATACCACCACGAACACATCAAGATAAGGCCTGAATACAGTGTTCATGAGATCCATGAAAGCAGCCGGGGGCATTTGTTAGCCCAAATGACATTACCAGGAACTCAAAATGCCCATATCTCGTTCGAAAGGCTGTTTTTGGAATATCTTTCTCCTTGACTCTCAATTGAAAATATCTTGAACGTAGGTCAATATTAGAGAAATATTTTGCTCCCTGGAGTTGGTCAAACAGGTCATTCATTCTTGGAAGTGGATATTTGTTCTTTATGGTGACCTTATTCAACTGACGATAATCGATACACATTCGTAACGATCCGTCTTTCTTTCGTACGAACAAGACTGGCGCACCCCAAGGTGAAGTGCTAGGCCTAATGAAGCCTTTATCCATCAAGTCCTTAAACTGTATTTTTAACTCTCGTAATTCTGCTGGGGCCATTCTATATGGAGGGATAGAAATTGGGTGAGTATCGGGCAGCACATCGATGCCAAACTCAATCTCCCTTTCAGGAGGAAGATCTGGGAGTTCATCTGGAAAGACATCCGGAAAGACATTCGGAAATTCACTGACTACCAGAATTTATTGTAGAGTAGGCGACTTTGCCTCCGCGTCCATAACGCGAACAAGATGGTAGATACAACCTTTGGAGATCATCTTTCTTGCCTTAAGGTAGGAAATAAACCTACCTCTCGGCGTAGCAACGTTTCCCTTCCATTCAAGGACGGGTTCGCCAGGAAATTAAAATCTAACCATCTTCGTATGACAATAAACACTAGCATAGCATGACGCCAACCAATCCATTCCCATTATCACGTCCAAATCAACCATTTCTAACTCAATTAAATCAGCCGAGGTTTGATGACTACAAATAGTCATAGTGCAACCTCTATATACTCTTCTAGCAATCACAGAATCTCCTATTGTAGTAGATATCACAAAGGGTTTGCATATTGATTCAGGTACGATATCAAACTTATCAGCCACAAGGGGTGTAACATAAGATAATGTGGACCCGAGATCAATCAATGCATATACATCATGAGAAAGCACAGTTAATATACCTGTGACAACATCCGGTGATGACTCAATATCCCGTCGACCTGCTAGAGCATATATTCGATTCTGAATACCGCTTGGGCCCGGTATTGTACCGCTACCTTTGCCACGAACTGCTGGCTGCTGGGGACCCCGTGCTGGAGGTCAAATAGATAAGGAAGAACTAGCCGCAGATCCAGTTTGCTGAGTCATACCACCATCCCTTCTGTAAGGACAGTCCCATATTATGTGAGCGGGCTGTCCGCAATAATAACATATATCTGAACCCCGACGGCACAATCCAAAGTGGGTCCTACCGCACTGCTCACAACGAGGCATTGGGGGTCGCATCCGACTAGTAGCCCTGTGATACGACAAGCCTGATGCCCGCGAGCTCTGAAACTGTCGAGGGGCACTAGATACAGGTGGTGCCGAACTCCTCGAAGAATGGGGCCTCACACTACTTCTGGAATCACCAGAATACTCTGCAATTCTTGTTCTCTTATGCTGGGTCCTCTCCTGCTCTCTGTCCGCCCTTTGTTGACGTTTACGATCCTCTATGGTCAGGGCATAGGCCTGAATGCGGGAGATGTCCATGCCCTCTATCAAGGAGGCCATTGTGCATTCATTTATCAAATGCGGTCCCAATCCGTTCACGAACAAGTGAACTCTGTCGCTCATCTCGGCCACCATGTGGGGAGCATACCTTGCTAGAGAGTCAAATTGCATACTGTACTCTCGTACATTCATATTACCTTTCTTAAGGTTCAAAAATTTATCAGCCTTAGCTCGTAGTACCTCAACTGGCAAGTAATGGCGAAGGAATGCATCAGAGAATTCATTCCATACAGGTGGGGGAGCATTCGGACTCCTAGACCTTTCCCAGCTGTCATACTAGAAGACCGCTAAGTTCCGTAATCAATAGGAAGCCAGTTCTACTGCCTCTGTGTCACTATCATGCATAACCCGCAGGGTGCGGTGTATTTGATCAATGAAATCCTGCGGGTCTTCCTTAGGATCAGACTTGGTAAACACTGGAGGATCCAAATTGATGAAGTCACGGACCCTCGTACTAACCGGTCTCTCAGTAGCACCGGTATTCTACCTCCGAGCCTGAGAAGCTACTAGGCTAGTCAACAACTGTACCGCAGTCCTCAAGTCTTGATCTGTAGCACCAAAAGAAGGGACTAGGGATGTTCGGCGGCTTCTAATATCTTTTGGGGGAGGAGGAGTAGATGAGGTTCGAGAAGGCATCTCGCTTTGGCCTTCTACAGCTTGGGGCACCTGACTGGTCCCCTCTCCGGCATTTGCATCGAGTCATCTACTATTCGTTTGCTTCCCGGCCGAAGGCATCGCTGTAGGTAAACAAGATAAATGTTAGAATGAATGCTTACAACTCAGGTCTACGCACGATCTAGATTTAGAAAGAAGGTAACATTCCTAGATGCCAAGTAGCCTTCTGATTATAGAATGTGGCGCACTACACACCCATAATCAAGACCCTACTAGACACGGCTCATAGGCAATCCCTAGGACATGACCTTGCTCTGATACCAATTCTTGTCATGACCCAACCGGAGGCCGCGACATGGCACCGGACCCTGCTTGCACAGCGCCGGCGTACCCCTCATATCTGCTATCCTACTTTTTTTGTTATCTACAAAGCCTGTCATACGCATGAAGTTCCGAACAACATCATAGTGGGCTGAAACGTCGTACCATGACATAACATACTTATATACATAGCGTGCCAACGGGGCTACAGTGCAAAACTATACAACATAGTACATATGCCGACGAGGCAATACAACTGTACATGAGTCAACCCAACACTGGTCTATACATAAATTAGCATTTGTCTATGAGCCTCTACAAGAACATGCATTAAGAAACCTATGTCGGAATAGGGCCCCGACATGCCCAAAATGCCTACTCAAAATGCATACCAAGGCTGTAGCAAGTCCGAAGGATGAATCTTGCTAATATCTGCAGAACCGGATAACCTACTGCTGCGGGGGAGCCCCATCTATCAATCAATCAGGACCTGCAGCACGACATGCAGCGTCCACAAATAATGGACGTCAGTACGGATAATGTACTGAGTATGTAAAACAGGGAACATAATGTAAGAGCAAGAATGAGCATTTGGATGGAAACATATAACCTGCAGCAAGTGAATCGCCTCTGAGGGCAGCTAACCATGACATATTCGTAGTACTTATGTCTATACATGTAACCTTTATAACATTATCATAAACATGTTTATTATCCTTATCATCGCCTTATACTCACGCCTCTGTGGGCTTACCATTTTCATATACATTAATTGTTACCGAATACGTTACATAGTCGTTACCTTTTACCATTACATACGCCTCTGTGGGCTCGTCATCAACATATGCCTCTGTGGGCTCATACCCGGCCTTCATTGGGCTCAGTCATAACGAATGCCTCTGTGGACTCATCATCATAATATCCCTCTGTGGGCTCATCATCATAATATGCCTCTATGGGCTCATCATCATCATCGTATCACGGCGTAGCTTACTCGGCCGTACTGGGCTCGGTCATAACATACCCGACCTTCATTAGGCACGGTCATACGATTTAGATTACACACACACACACACACACACACACACATATATATATATACACACATACTACATTGCATGCTCGTTTATATGTTCCAGGCCCTTTTTAGTGACGTACGATTACTATTCCCTTTTTCACATGACTACTAGTATCTCTTTAACATGAACCTTATCAGACTCAAGAAATACCTACAACATTGATTTCATAAGAACAAGAGCAATCCTTCCATAGAGGGAAACAATATAAGCAACCCTAACTTCTAAGAGTAGAGTATTCTTTGGGGCTCGTTCATTACATTGTATTCAATAGGAGTCGTACAACAGAAAGAATGGTATAGTCTTACATACCTGGTATATGCTGCACCAGTTCTCAAGCCACGCAATGGCTACGATTCCTTAGTCTACAATTAAGGAACAATTCACCCATTGCTCACTAAGCGTCATAATTATCATAAATCACAATCCCCTAGTTTTGCATGGTGCCTCCCCACACCCTTTCTCCTCTAATCCTTATCAAACGTATTTGTAACACATGCAACTCATTTACAACCCATAATAATCGTGACCCATTCCGTTTAGCAGTGTTTATCTTGAATTCATTATTTCCTACCACCCTCCCATGGGTCGTTACAGGCATACAACTACATATCATGAATGCCCAAGGGAAAATACATGAAAGGGAGTAATAACTTACCTTGCATGTGAATTCCTAGCCTTCTCCGTCGATTCCTCAGATTCTAGGTCTTGCCCTCAATGTGGGTTCGTAGAAGGGGGGGAAATTCATCTAGGGTTCCTTTTTAGTTCTTCAATTCCATGATTCCTTCTTCAATTTAGAGCTTGGAAGAGAGGATATTGGTTGTGTTGGTGTGGGGCTTTGAGAGGGGTCGTTTGGGGGCCTTCTACTATGTTTAAGTTCAGAGAAATGAAGAAGGAACGGGATAGGGTCCCTTTTATAGGTCTGTCAATAAGTGGCACGCGTGTCTGACATTTTCAGGTTTGAGGTCGCATATCCGCCGCAAACAGGACATGCGGTTCGCATTCGGGTCGCAAGTCTCAATGCAGAAGTGCCAGATTAGCGGTTCGCATTTTCAACAATGCGACTGCATTTTGGTCACATTTCTGACGTGGATTCAGCCCAAAACTCTGTTCCATTCTGCGATGGAATGTGTCATATTTGCGGTCCGCATTTGCATTATGCGGTCCGCATACTGGCCGCATATTTGACACAATTTCAGCCCAGAACTCTTTCTCAGTTTCCGATCCTGGTGTTGGATATGCGGTCCACATTTGCGCTTTGCGATCGCATATCCAACTATGCGACACTTCTACTCTTATTCTTAACTTTTGAACTATTTTCCGGGTTCTTAGGTCCTTATATGCAAACTACTTCACAGTGTATTCTAATGTACGAATTTACGGGTAGTAACAGTCATGGCCTAAAACATTATTCTCATCAGCCTCGTAATACTCGTTTGAAATCAAGGATCATCCGGCTTTTGGAATTGCAGTACTTTTCGACAAACAAATAAACGGTTTTGTCGTTAACCAAAGTTAGAAAGGGTCCAGACATTAGTATTGTCCATTGAATAATTCCCAAGCGGCCAATAGTAGCGTCCAAGCAGTAAACGCGGTAGACCAGTGTCCAAAAAAACATCACCAAATTGCTAGCAAGTAACTATAATTCAAGCCAAACATATTATGCCCAAAGTGATCAGAATAGCTGGGCACTAAAAATACAGTAACATCAAGATAACTAATTCATTCACTAGCAAAGAAGGAGCTCGGAATGATAGCAAAATTAGAACAAAATTACAGCAAACAAATGAAGCATCAACAGAGAGCGGTGCTACTACATTGGCAGATGCCGGAGCAGCACTAGTGTAACGACCCGACCGGTTGTTTTGAGCTATAGCACGTCAATCGGTGGTTTGAGGCCTAGAGTAACTTCACCTCATATTTTATGACTTGTACATGTGGTCAAAATTGAATTTCGGGAAATACGGAGTTGATTCGGAAGGAAAATTCTCAATTCGAAAGCTTTAAGTTGGAAGAGTTGACCAATGATTGACTTTTGAGTAAATGACCTCAGAATTGGGATTTGAAGGTTCCAATAGGTTCGTCTGATGATTTTTTACTTGGAGGTATTTCAGGTTGAGTATCAGGTGGCTCGAGAGCGTTTCAGCGCTTATTGTGGAAAATTAGCATTCTGAAGGTTTTAGAAATTACTAAGATTGATATGAAGTGGACTTTGGCGTTATCGATGTCCATTTGAGATTTTGAGCCTTGGAATAGGTTCATATGATGATTTATGACTTGTATTTAAAGTTTGGCATCATTCCGAATGTTTCAGTATGATTCGGACACGTTCGTCGAAGATTGAATGTTTGAAAATTAAAAGAAGGATTTGATCGTCGATTCGTCATTTTTATGTTATTTGTGGTGTTTTGAGACTTTATATAAGTTTGGAGTATGTATTGGGACTAGTTGGCATGGTTGGACAGGGTCCTGGGGGCCTCAGATATGTTTCAGATGGGTTACAGGTCATTTCGCCATGTTTGAGCTGTTGTTTCTAAGGTCTGGTGCGTCCTTCTTTGCGAATGCGAAGAAAAGGTCGCGTCGCGAAGGTTTGTGGGGGTGTCTGGCCATTTGTACATTGTGTTCGCGAAAAGGGGCACGCATTCGCGAAGCCTTGGAGGAGGTAGTGCTTCGCGATTGCAAGGGTGATTATGCGATCGTGTAGAAGGGTAGGCAGGAAGTGGGCACCAGGAATTTGTCCTACACGTTTGCGAGCTTGGCGTCGTATTTGCCTAGGGATAGAGGAGTTGGTCACCACGTTCGTGAAGAGAGAGTTTCGTAGCTAAGGAGTTTGGTCTTCGCGATTGCGAAGGCTTTCCCGCAATCGCGAAGAAGGGTCGTCTAGGCAGAGTCCTTTTTAATTTGCGAGTTGTCTCACTTTTCTCTCATTTTCATAGTGGCCGAATTTGGGGAGCTATTTTGAGGAGATTTTCATCAAGCAACACAAGGTAAGTTATTTTCACTTGTTTTAAGTTAACTACATGAGTATATATGGATTTATACATGAAAATTTATAGAAACTGTGGGACTTTTGAAGAAAACCTAGAATTTGATATTTTTTGAATTTTGACGACGAAATTGGACATCAAATTAGGAATAAGTTATATATTTGAGTTCGTGGTGTTATGGGTAAATTTTATTTTCGAATTTGTTTTGAATTCGGGAACGTGGGCCCGAGGGTTGGCTTTGTTGACTTTTCGAGCGGAGTTGGGAATTGTTATAAATTGTTAAATTATAAGCATTTGAGTATATTTTGATTGATTTGCACATTGTTTGACTAGTTTCGAAGCGATGGTCAATGGTTTGAGGTGTTAGAGGGGCGTTGGAGTCGGTTATGGAACTTTGGGGCGAGGTAAGTCTCCTGTTTAACCTTGTGAGGAGGAAACTACCCCCTGTTGCACCCTATTTTGCACTAGTCAAGACAAGATTCAACTTGTGGTCTCTTCATTGTTGATGAAAGAGAGTCGCCACCTAATATTTAAAGGTATACTAGGGTACCTATTTAGTTACTAAGTCATATTCCTTATAAGTCAAAACCAGTGAGATTATGGCAAGGGTTCTTGTTCTTCTAAGGGGAAGGTCTTAGGCATCCCTTAAATCTACCTGAGGTAGCTCCAAGGACTTAAACTAATTTTTTAGGAACTAGTTATTTATACTATGCTTAATTACTACTAAGGCATGGCTTGTTATGTATGAGAGGGAGTGAATGTAAGACTTAAGGGGGATGTGAGTTTATAGAAGAGTTATAGATGGTTAAAAGGGTTCTGAAAGTAGTTCATATTTAAGGCTTGTGATTATTATGTTATGAAAGTAATTAATTTAAAGAATATTTGTTTGTATAATTCTAAAAGATGTTTGTAAGAAAGTGATTCTAAATGTACATTGGTTTAAAAATTCTGAAGAAGAGCGATCTTTGAAAGCTCATTCGGATGGCTATACCTTATCGTTTTATATGAAAAATCTGGTTTCATTCCATGTTAGCAAAGACCGGCAATTCTTTTTTCTGATTTCCTTTGAAAACGGGCTGCTGTTTTTGATTAGGGTCTGGGCTTCACAAATCTTTAAGAGAGGTGAGTGAACAAGATGAATAAATTATAATTAGCGGATTGAAGATTAATTACTAACTAATTCTCTTTACGTCCTATATTAGTTAAAGTTTGCCTGTGTTTCATGTGATATTAAAGCATGAAGATAAAGCGCATAATCTAATATATGAGTGTTAAATACATGACAATGAAATATGATAAAATGATAAAGGCAGTAGGCGAAAGTAATAAAGCAGTAAACTAGCATATGGAAGCAATGAATAGTAACGAAAGAAGTAAGGGAGAGAGGACTGGACTTTGATGGTTAGGCCTCAAGAAGGTAGGCTAGCAATTAAAAGGTGCGGCTATAGCTGACTGGATCCTTCAGAAAATGTAGCAAAGCTGGTTTGGGCCTGAGTTCCTTAGGAACTCAGCAGACCCAAATTTATACATGCCCAAAAGAAAGAAGGTCGTTAGAAGTATATCCCACATTCTCAACATATTCAAAACATATATGAAATGTATATAGACAAACAATTGTAACGAGAAAATAATCAATAATTTGAATACTGTGGAAATTATATTAATGTGGTAGTTCTACTCGGCAAATAATTCACATTGAAAACCTTTCGTTGTCATAAAGCATTAAACCCCTAAATAACTAAATGCTTCAATGAATTAAGGGCTATGGAGGAAGTTCCACTCAAGGTCGATGCTCCCTTTGAATCCCCCAACACTTAAAGTTCCCAAGGGACTCAAGGCCCAAGGCAATGCTTGTGCTGGGAAGGGCAAGCCAACTTAGAGTTATACTCCACTCCCAAATACCCTTAAACACTAACAACATGTTTTCATTACAGGTTTAAATGCCAATGAGGCCCTTTCAATGAAAACTAAATGCTATATTATTACTTACCACAAAAATACACTTTCCCTCCTAACATAAGAACATATAGTCTATATTTGATACCAAACAAAATATATATCAAGTGAATTTAAGGGTCTGACTTTCAAACACACATAGGTGAGGAGCAAAAACATCAAAAGCATGCTGTAAAGGTCTGAACATTTGAGAAGAACACATGCTGAGGAAAGGCAAGGTATATAGGGTCATATATGTAACAATTCAATAAATACAGCTATTCTTATTTCTGGAAAACCAAATATGAACTAATTGGTTTGCTCCTAACACATACATAGGTTGTTCATACTACTTTAACTCTGTAAAAGTCATCAATGAAGATTCAGACAACATAGTCATGACTAACTATTTACAGAGGTTATCAAAGATATTTGGGACAAGATCAAATCTCTCAATAGGTCTGCAAGTTTATAGGATAAAACATGGAATCCCTAAGGACTTCAACAGATTCATACTCCTAAGAGTGTTAACTTCAAGCAAATCATCATGTTAAGATAACATCAGCAAAGGTCCTTATAAGATTTAAGGATCAGATTTGGTTTCAAATTAACATTAGGGGAAGGACTGGGGTAGTTCTAGATAAGACATGAAATCAGGAATCAAATAGGAACATGCAATACCTAGTTAGTTACATGAACACTTCAAGCGAAGCAATAAATTCATATAGGCAAGGGTGCTTTACACATTTATAGAATTAGATTAAGCATGACATGAGGAGAAAAGTTACATAAGGGAAAGCATTGTATCAAAACATGTTTAACCCAGACAGAAGTCTAGTTTAACATCTATGTTGTCATTCTTTTGTATTTTCACATTATCACTTAGTTATAGCAGAGGAACTAGGTCTTGTTTTTTAGGAAGACAATCTTAAAAGATAAAATGCATGTCAGCTTTTCAAAGACCAATGATAACCTAAAAGGGTTAGAGACATGGAGGTATTGTACCAAGTAAGTTTTGGATTGAACATGCAGCTGAAGATGTTAACTAATCAAGAAAACAACCATGTTCAGCTTATCAAGTTATCAACCATTTTTAACAAAGAAAAGAAACTGGATCATGATTGTGTTATGACGGAAAGATAACTTAATTTTTAATAAATTTTTATAATAGAACTACAGGGATTCATGCAGAGAAGACAATTTGATTCAAACAAACCAAGTTAATAGATGCAACAACATCTAGATGAGAATGAACATATCATAATGACAAACTAGAAATGGTTTTCACAATTTAACAGACATAAGTATGGAAAAGAGGAACATATACACACTTAGAGCTTCATGTTTAAGTTAAGAGTAGATGATATAAACTTTTTATAGTGCCATTTAGTAGAGGTAAAATCAGAGTATATAGAGGGAAAATAGTGGAGGAGTTTACCTGAGTATGAGAAATTGACCGTTGAATGCACAATCCATCGGTCAAAGCTTGATTGTCCAGAGGTCATTGCACCTGACCTTTGGACGACGGATAATGATGATGAGTTCAGAGAAAATCTTCATGCATGGTTTGATTTGAAAGAACACAAGAGGAATCGGGTAATTTGAACTTTTATCTCTGTCTAGGGTTTCAGATTTGGGGATTTCGAATTCAATCAATGAGAATGGAAAGATCGGCTAGATTCGCGGATGTAGGGGGACAAAGGGGATGATTTGAAGACCAGATTTGTGACCTTGCACGAATTGGTGCAAGGTCTATAATTGATTAGGGTTGATGGGGCTTGAGAGACGGAAGAGAGAAAAGGGAAACTAGGGCGATTGTGTTTTGGAAAAATGAGATAGGGTTTGGGGTGTCTCCAGGTTAAGAATGGGAGATGGAATAGGAGCCGATGGATATGTTGATAAACGGCACCGATTATTTGGTAATTAGTTTTTTTAGAAATAATTTAATTGAAAAAATTGGTGGTTGTTGGATAAAAAGAATTTGGATGATTAGGATTTCATCTCCGAGGCGGGTATTTAGATTAAAAGGAAAATCAGGAAATTAATGCCTAGCCGTTGATCGGAGGAACATGCAGCTCAGATTCGTTTGTGCTTCTTGTGTGAGTGATGAGGGAGAGTGACGCGATGTGTTATAATTGGTGCAAATGGGATCACTTGGATTGCCGTGGTGGAAAAGAGATGGGTGTTTGGGTTGGGTGATTTTCGGATTGGGGTTGAGTAATTGCGCCAAAGTAATTTAAAAAATAGCCATTTTACATTCGATTCAAGAATTGCAATTGTGGTTTTTTAGTCATTTAACCCCTTTGAATTTAATTTAAATATACTTAATAGTTTTCAATAAATGTAGTAAAATTTACAATATTATTATATACTATTAATTATTTGAAATTACTTATTTATAAAATACTTTATTTTACACATTGTAACACTAATTTTCGATTTTTCACATAATAATCTAATTAGCTAGAAATTAAAGAATAATTTATCAAATTAATTATGGAACCTATATAACGTATGTATAAAAACTATTTTAATAATATTAAAAATAGTGAATATATTTGTAATTACATATAATGTTAGTACTGTTTGATTAATTTTAAAATAAATGCTTGGTTAATTTGTAAAAAATAGATATTCATTACTGGAAAACACTTGAAAATATTTATTGTAAATTATTAAGTATAAATAAATTAATTTAAAAGGGGAGGGTGAAAATTCGCCGTCAACAGCTACCCGTCTTTGACCGGAGACGATGGAAGAGTTTTCGGGCAAAGAAATTGAAACGAAGCTAATTTTGTCCCAACTTTTAGGCAAGTATTGTAGGAAATGGGTTGTGAATTGCAGGACTGAGTGGAGGAAGAATCTAGAAAGGTTTGGGAATATTGGGCCGAATTCTGACTTTGAATTTCTTACATACCTCGAGCTTAACGAGGATCAGGCCTCATGTAGTTCTAGAGTAGGGACTTTGGATTGCCCAGTATCGTATTGTGATGAAGAATGGTCACTTAAGGTAGCTTGAATTTTGCGGCCTGATTTGAATGATTCGAAATTTTGAGTTTCGCTGATCGTCTTGAGTTGGGATCCTAGGTGCGTAATTGGGTTGGCTGTCCCCATAGCGTTGTAGTTTGGTCTGCTGCTAAGAAAAGTTCCACATTACGGTTTTTCTTCCTGCAAAACAAATGAAATACACGCATACCAATATATTATAATGATGAATATATTAAGATGTGATGTAAATAATGCAGGTATGATGATGTTTGGCTGTCGGCGAGCTGTTATTTGGAATTGGGATGATGGATACTTGACCCTGACTCGATTTGTTAGCCGGGTTGTGTACCATTCCGTAAGCTGTCAGAGCATTTGAAAATTTTCTCTGCTTGTTGGGAGAGCTTGATTGGTAGAGTGAGTCTCCGCTTGTCGGGAGAGCTTTGCATTGAGAAATGTCTCCTCTTGTCGGGAGAGCTTGATTTGTAAAGTGCGTCTCTGCTTGTTGGGAGAGCTTTGCACTGAAATGTAAAGTAATATCCGCTTTTAATCATGCCTGAAACTGCATGAGCAATACTTTAGAACATTCAAAATAACGAAAAACAAAATGAAAGCATGCCCAAGAGATACTCTTGACTGCGAAGCTAAGTTGCGGCCATCGATTGGCGGAACATTGGTGACAAGGTCTGCGATTGTCTATTCTGGCACCCATTACAACAGAGCGGCAATGTGAATTATTTTGTTGGAGGAGTTTTGTAGATTGCTATGTGCAAGGCTCCGGTTGGCTAAGCCGATGTTCGGTTTGCACAGGGGCTCCGATTGATTGAGTTGGTGGTTTACTATATACAAGATTCAATTGGTGAAGTTGACAGCTCATTTTATACAAGATGCTCCATTTAGTTGAGCATGCGGTTTGCTATATACAAGACTTTAATTGGTGAAGTCGATGACTCATTTTGTACAAGATGCTCCGATTAGTTAAGTAGACGGTTTGCTATATACATGACTTCAATTGGTGAAGTTGACGACTCATTTTGTCAAGATGCTCCGATTGATTGAGCAGGCAATTTGCTATATATAGGACTTCCGTATCAGCTGTCTGATTCCGAGGTACGTGCAAAGGATTTAAAAGTTAGCTTTAGCTGTACCAAAAAAATTCAAGTAAAGGAGGAGGAGAGATAATCTTAGGCAAGTGACGGGTCCGTCTTTTGTCCCAGTGTGGTCTTCATGTTTCCTTACTCCCTATCGACCCTGCACTCAAGAAAACTTCTTAGTAGGTGG